>JAODAL010023060.1:0-63440 GCA_025379985.1 Phyllomedusa bahiana
TGCTACACTAATCCCTTCTCACTATTCCCAAACTGGGGGCCCAACAAAACCACTGGAAGAGCCAGCTTACGTCAGAAGGGGACCCCTAAATGTGACCCCAAATTTCTTCTGTGGTGGTAACGGGCGGGAAATTTAATTGGGAGGGGAAATTTTGTCCAATACCCATGGCCCCCCCCATCTTGATAGCCCCGGGCCCCGAAAGCTCCCGGGTTTTTACTATGGCTGGTTATGAAAAATGGGGGAACCCCATGACATTTTGTTAATCATTTGTTTATTTTTAGATTTTAATAAACAAATGGCAAAAAAACCATGTTTTTTTATAACCAGCTACGGTAAAACCAGCAGCAGCAGACTGATACTTCAGGAGGGGAAGGCCAGGGTTTAAATTAGACCCTTTCCCCTTCCCAAAAATACCAAAAACCCTAAGAAATCATTTTTAATAGGACCCACTTCAGATGGTAGCCCAGCTTTTCCCCAGTACCTCTGGGGGCATTGAGAAATTTGGGGCAATAGTAAAAGGGGAAATTAGTGTCACCCTTTGAGTGACTTGAAATACCACGGCTGCTCCTATCCCAGTTTTTGCAAAAGGGGGAATCTGTCAGATCCCATTACCAAAACAGTAGAATAAAAGGGTTAAAAAAAGCACATAAAAAAGGGCAAAATAAAATTTCATTTAAATAAACACTCCCCAACAACCCTTTTAAACCCCACTTTATTAAAGAAATAGATTTTAATACTGATCCCCTATCCAAACAAGTTTTAACTTGTCCAAAACCAACAGAAACTTTTAAAAAAAACATACACACAAATAAGCTGGGTAGGCTACTAAACAACCAGGAAAAAATTGGGAAAGAAGCCACCCCTCCCCCAAAAGTTTATAGGGAATCCTTAGGATTTTTGGGTAAAAAGGTAAAAAAAATGGCCGGGTACAAAGGGCCTTTATGTGGCCTCCACGCAATGGCAACTGAAAAAGGGGATCCGGGATCAAGTCACGAAAAAAAAAAAAAGGGGCCAATTGTGAGGGTGTAAAGGGTTTCAGCCTTGTTCCTAAAGAATAAAAAATCCATGGTTTCTGTTACCCCCAGCACCCCCCACTAGCGGGGGGGGGGTTTTAAGGCCCTTTTGCAAAAAAATAATAATAACTTTATTTCTATAGCGCCAACCTATTCCGCAGCCCCTTTACAATAAAAGGGTTTAAAAGTACCGACATTACACATTAAAAGTAATTACAGATGAGACACAAGGGTGTGAGGGCCTGCTCGGAGAGCTTACAATCTATTAGGGTGTAGGGGAACAGGTAAAGAAGATGCTAGATTTACAATGGTCCCGGCCATGTTTCATAAATAGGGGTGGTTTACATGAAAAGTGGGATAAACCCCTGCCCCCCTGACAGTACATCTATATACAGATAAGTGCCTGTGAGTGCCCTAGTGAAGGAGTGACAGATTGGTGTGATAGCAGTTAGGGATCTTGGTGGGCCAGACAGAGAAGATGTGTTCTCAGGGCCCTCTTAAAACGATGAGGGTTGTGCATGTGCCTGATCGCCCACGGTAGCATGTTCCAGAGAACTGGTGCCGCACATGTGAAATCTTGGAGACGGGCATGGGAGGTTCGGATGTTTGATGAGTGTAACCTGATATCATCAGCAGAGCGGAGAGACGCGGCAGGTGGTAGACAGAGATGAGGAGGAGATGTAGGGGTGCGAGCTGTGGAGAGCTTTATGGGTGAGAGTGATGAGTTTATGTTGTATCCGTACTGAATAGGCAACCAGTGCAGTGACTGACACAGGGTAGAGGCATCAGTATAGCGGCTGGAAAGAAAGATGAGCCTGGCTGCTGCACTCAGGACAGATTGGAGAGGAGAGAGTTTACAGAGAGGATTACCGATAAGCAGGGAGTTACAGTAGTCGAGACGAGAAAGAATAAGAGCAACAATGAGGGTTTGAGTTGTTTCCACAGTGAGAAAAGGACGGATTCTTACGATGTTCTTGAGGTGCAGGTGACAGGAGCGGGCAAGGGATTGGATATATGGGGTGAAGGACAGATCAGAATCTAGTATAACCCTCAGACAGCGAGCCTGCTGCCTTGGAGTAACGGTGGTACCACACACTGAAACAGAAATAGCAGGGGGGTTGGTTAGTGGATGGCGGAAAGACAATAAGTTCAGTTTTAGTGAGGTTTAGGTTCAGATGGAGAGAGGACATTATTTCCGAGACAGTGAACAGACAGTCACTGGTGTTTTGTAGATGAGTGTCATCAGTGTAGAGATGGTACTGGAAGCCAAATCTACTGATGGTTTGTCCAATGGGGGCTATGTACAATGAAAAGAGGAGAGGACCTAGAACTGATCCATGAGAAACCCCAACAGCAAGAGGAAGAGGAGAGGAGGTAGATCCGAAAAAAGAGACACTGAAGGAGCGGTCAGAGAGGTAGGACGAGAACCAAGAGAGAGCGGAGTCCTGGAGGCCAATGGCACTGAGCTGAGGAGAAGGTGCTGTCAAACGCTGCTGAGAGATCCAGGAGAAACAGCAACGAGTACTAACCCTGAAATTTTGCTGTCAGGAGATCATTTGAGACTTTAGCTAAAGCAGTTTCCATGGAGTGTAGGGAGCGGAAACCTGATTGTAGAGGATCGAGAAGAGAGTTAGTAGAGAGATAGCGGATTAGACAAGAGGTTAGAGATTGGTCGGTAGTTGGCAGCACAGGACGGATTCAGAGAGGGCTTTTTTAGTAAAGGGGTTATAGTAGCCTGTTTAAAGGAGGATGGGAAGATCCCAGTGGAGAGGTTACAGATTGCAGTGAGGTGAGAGAGGACAGCTGGAGAAATGGACTGGACATGGGGTCACTAGAGCAGGTGGTGGGGCGAGCAGACAGGAGAAGCCTGGACACTTCTTCTTCTGTCGTTGGGTGAAGGACTGAGAGCAGACTAGAGGACGTGCGGGGAGGGACAGGATGGGTATCACTAGAGGACGTGCGGGAGGGGATGGGATGGGTATTACTTGTGGACTGAGATATGTTTTGCTGGATATTTTCAATTTTCTCTTTGAAGTGAGTGGCCAGGTCTTCAGCACAGAGGCAAGTGACCGGGGCCTGAGCTTTAGGCCTGAGGAGGGAGTGGAAGGTATCAAATAGGTGTTTTGGGTTGCTGTGTAACGTTGAGATGAGGGAGGTGAAATTTTCTTGTTTGGCGCAGTGCAGGGCGGTGTGGTAAGTCCTGAGCATGAATTTATAGTGGAGAAAGTCTGCAGGTAGCTTTGACTTTCTCCACAGACGCTCAGCACACCTGGAGCATCGCTGCAGGAAGCGAGTCTGAGGTGTGTGCCAAGGCTGCAGGCGTCTGACTCTGGTGGTGCGGTGTCTGAGTGGTGCCAACATGTCCAGGGTGGTTGAGAGAGTTTCATTGTAATGTTTGACAGCCAGGTCAGGACAGGAGAGGGAGAGATTGGGGCAGTGGGGACTGAAATGGTGCCCTACTAGTTCCTGAGTATTAATGGAGCGGATATTTCGGAATGTGTGATGGGCAGATGTGTTCAGGGAAGGCTGAGAGTTAGTGATAACGAAGGAGATAAGGTTATGATCAGAAAGCGCATTTGGAGAAATAGTGAAGTTAGAAATTGAGAAAAGATGACAGAAGACCAGATCTAGAGAGTGCCCATCCTTGTGGGTGGTACAGTCAGTAAACTGCGAGAGGCCAAGAGAAGAGGTTAGTGAAAGGAACTGAGAGACATGGGGTCGTCAATGGGGATGTTGAAATCACCCATGATGACTGTGGATATTTCAGTAGAGAGGAAGTGAGGGAGCCAGGCAGCAAAATGATCCAGAAACTGGCAGGGAGAGCCGGGGGGTCTCTACACAACCGTGACTCTGAGAGAAAATGGCCTAAAGAGTCTGAGTGTGTGCACCTCAAAGGAGGGGAAAGTAAGGGAGGGTGCGGGAGGAGTCACCTGGTAAGTGCAGTGTACAGAAAGAAGTACGCCAAATCCTCCACCCGGCCTGTTCTCAGGTCTGGGGGTATGGGTCAAGTGTAGGCAACCATAGGTGAGAGCAGCAAGGGAAGCGGTGTCAGATTCCTGGAGCCATGTTTCTGTGAGGGCCAGCAGGTTGAGGGAGTTTGAGAGGAACAGGTCATGAACAGCAGTGAGTTTATTACAGACAGATGGGGCGTTCCACAAACCACATTTAAAAGGGGCAGGAAAAGACGTACAACGAATAGCAAGCAGGTTCGCAGGGTTTCTATGGGAGGCAGAGGAGGAATTGGGATGAGCAGTAAAGGAGGATGGGCCGGGGTTAGGAGAGATGTCCCCTGCAGCAAGAAGCAGGAGAAAGAAAAGATACAGCAGATGGTTCAGTGATGAATATGAGCGGCGTTTGTGTGGTAATATGTAAGCTGGAGGTTTGGGGTGGCACACAGTCTGCCCTGATCACTGGCTTCTTACACAGACAGCCCTGGGGCTACTCTAGGTCCCCAGGGCTGACTGTGCAGCCATTCCCCGGGCTGTGTCGGGTCACCGGGTGTTCCGATCACCCGACAGAGCAGGGAAACCCCTTTGATTATGCTGAGGTGACGATCCACGGCATCAAAGGGTTAAAGCACCAATATGTACAATGTGACATAGAATTAAATATGATAAGATACCATGAACATGGGAAAAAAACATTCGTCTTCCTCCACTCTCCACACACTGCTACAAATGCTCCAAACAACGAAGAGAAGTAAAGGACCATAATCACAACATGGAACCAATGTTGCAACAAAGTAACATATTACCACAACCACTGGGCTGATGCAGAGGGAAGGGGTTCATCCATATTTCAAGGAAAACATTTTGAGCGACATGTATGAACAGAGCTCTGCCAGTATTCTGGTGTGATTAGCGGCCAAAAACCTGGCGTAGCCCTGTTCTATAGCTGTATGAACAGTTGTACTTCAAATTTTGGTGCAATCTGCTTCTGCCCCGACACTTTCTAATGCACCTAATATATGGGTGGGTCCTGGGGGCGTCGCATCACATTCATAGGATAAGACACATTTATGAATATGGGACGCCAAAACTGGGCGCAGAACAGTTAGAACAGTTAGAAGTGCTCTGCCTGAGCCCAAAGTTGTCGTAGTAGAACTAGATTTACCATTAGGGCAAAAAATATAAATTATTTCTCAACTTACACCACTGATATAATACAAAGTTATTTATAATAATTATCAAACTTTATAAAATTAATAATAAATTATAGAATATCCAAAAAATAAAAAATGATATCCTATAAAATGTATATAAAATTCTATCATCTAAAATTAATTTTACATTAACCCCGTCACCGCCGGAGCCAGTTTTTGCTTCTCTGACAGAGACCATTTTTGAAATCTGTCATGTGTCACTTTATGTGAGAATAACTTTTTAACACTTTTACCTTCCTTGTGATTCAGAGACTGTTTTCCGTGACACATTGTGCTTTTAAAATAGTAAGAAATTTTTTGGTCCAAAAGTCCTTGTTTATTGTGAAAAAAAATCTAATATCATGAAAAATGTGAAAAATCTACCATTTTCAAACTTCAAAAATTTCTGCGTGTGAGACGGATAGTTATTCCACTCAAAATAGTTTATAACTAGCATCTACCTTACGTCCACTGAAGGTTGGCAGCATTTTTTTAAATGTCTTTTTTTTAGTAGTAGTAGTATTTAGTAGTAATTTTAAAATTTTCAAGACAATTTGCAATATACATTTTTTTAGGGACCAGTCCAGATCTAACGTGATTTTAATTGGCCTGCATGTTAGACACCCCCGTAAATGACTTGATCTAAGAAACTACACCCCTTAAAGTATTCAAAACAGCATTCAAGAAGTTCATTAACCCATTAGTTGTTTCACAGGAATTAAAGCAAAGTGGAGGTGAAACTTAAAAATTTCACTTTTTTTCAGATTTTCAATTTGTATCCACTATTCACAAGAACACGGTAGATTTTATCAGGGAAATGCAACTTAAGATCGATTTCCCAGATTCTGTTTCCATAGATCTCCCATATATGGCCCTAGTTCGCTATTTGGATCAACCACAGGCCCCAGAGTAGGAGGAGGAGGAGCAGCTACCGGACTCTGGGGTCTCATTTTCATTACGATTTTCTTTAGGCGCCATTTCAGGTTTGCAGATGCCCTAAGGGGCTAAAACTTCCCTACAAAGACCCCATATTGGAAACTACACCCCTTAAGGAATATATCCAGGGGTGCAGGGAGTATATCGACCGCACAGGTGTTTCACTAATTTTTATAGCATTAGGTTATGAAAATGAAGAATTTATTATTTTCCAACAATCTGCAAATTTGCTGAAAATGTTTAAAAAAAGCACCCCAAATTTTGTTACGCAATTTCTTCCAAGTTTGGTAATACCCTATACAGTGAAGGAAATAATTATTTGATCCCTTGCTGATTGTGTAAGTTTCCCACTGACAAAGACATGAACAGTCTATAATTTTAAGGGTAGGTTAATTTTAACATTGAGAGATAGAATATTTAAAATAAAATCCAGAAAATCACATTGTATAAATTATATAAATTTATTTGCATTTTGCTGAGAGAAATAATCAACTTGTTACCTGCATTACAGACGCTGTCTTACATAGTCACCTTTATAAAAGATTCCTGTCCACAGACTCAATCAGTCAGACTCTAACCTCTACAACATGGGCAAGACCAAAGAGCTTTCTAAGGATGTCAGGGACAAGAGCATAGACCCGAACAAAGCTGGAATGGGCTACAAAACCATAAGTAAGATGCTGGGTGAGAAGGAGACAACTGTTTGTGCAATAGTAAGAATCGATCTGGGGCACCATGCAAGATCTCAACTCGTGGGGTATTCTTGATCATGAGGAAGGGGAGAGATCAGCCTAAAACTACACGGGGGGAACTGATCTCCAGGCAGCTGGAACCACAGTCATCAAGAAAACCATTGGTAACACATTACAACGTAATGGTTTAAAATCCTGGAGTGCCCGTAAGGTCCCCCCGCTCAAGAAGGCGCATGTGCAGGCCCATCTGAAGTTTGCCAATGAACACCTGGATGATTCTGGGAGTGACTGGGAGAAGGTGCTGGGGTCAGATGAAACAAAAATTGAGCTCTTTGGCATAAATTCTACTTACCGTGTTTGGAGGAAGAGAAATGCTGCCTATGACCTAAAGACACCGTCCCCTCTGTCAAGCATGGAGGTGGAAACATGATGTTTTGGGGGTGTTTCTCTGCTATAAGGGCACAGGGCTACTTCACCGCATCAATGGGAGAAAGGATGGAGCCATGGACCGTGAAATCCTGAGTGACAACCTCCTTCCCTCCGTCAGGACATTAAAAATGGGTCGTGCCTGGGTCTTCCAGCAAGACCATGTCCCAAAACATACAGCCAAGGCAACAAAGGAGCGGCTCCACAAGAAGCACATTAAGGTCATGGTGTGGGCTAGCCAGTCTCCAGACCTTAATCCCACAGGAAACTTATGGAGGGAGTTGAAGCTCCGAGTTGCCAAGCGACAGCCTCAAAATCTTAATGATTTAGATATAATTTGCAAAGAGGAGTGGACCAAAATTCCTCCTGACATATGCGCAACCTCATCATCAACTACAAAAAAACGCTGACTGCTGTGCTTGCCAACAAGGTTTTTGCCACCAAGTATTAAGTCTTGTTTGCCAGAGGGATCAACTACTTATTTCTCACTGGAAAATGCAAATACATTTACATAATTTATACAATGTGATTTTCTGGATTTTATGTTGGATATTCTATCTCTCAATGTTAAAATTAACCTACCCTTTACATTATAGACTGTTCATGTCTTTGTCAGTGGGAAACTTACACAGTCAGCAAGGGGTCAAATACTTATTTCCTTCACTGTGTATGGGTGTAAACTGCTGTTTGGGTTCATGGCAGGGCATACAAGGGAGGGAGCACTATTTGGCTTTTTGAACACAGATTTTGGTGGGTGCCATGTCACATTTAAAAAGCCCCCAAAATACCAGAACAGATGAAACCTTCCAGAATTCCAGAAATACAGCCGAACCATTTCAGTTTTCAGGCTTTAGTGATATAAACAAGTCTTTTTCAGACTAGCGGCATAGATAGTCACAAAAAACAGGTAAATACCTTATGACACGCTCTGCGGCGTTATGGTTAGGAGGAGTAGCGTGGACATACTGGCCGAACGCTGCATGGATGCAACGTTTCGAGGGAACTCCGCCCCCTTTCTCAAGCATGCGCGTTGTAAGCTTCCATCTCCTTTATATGTCATAGTACTTAACCCCTTAATGCATAACTTATTTTAAAAACACTCTAAAATTTAACTCTTCATTGAGTCCATTAGGACTCTTGGAATCGGGAGTTACAATCCAGTAAGCCTCTCTTCTTAATAATTGCATCTTAATATATTCTGAATCCCCATTTTTAACACTCTCAAGTACACACCACCTAAATTCTGATACATTGTGTCGCAATTCAAAAAAGTGTCTCTCCATAAGTTTTTACTCTTAGAATTTCCCTCTTCTTCCTTATTCTGTTCTCTTTTTTGTTTGTACGTTCTGATCGCCGATCTATGTTCATTAATACGTAGTCTAATGCTACTGGTGGTTTGTCCTACGTATACTTGCCCGCATGGGCATTTTAACATATAGATCACGGCTTTCGATTCACAAGTGAAGAAATTCTTAATCGGGATATTATACCCTTTCATCGGGTGATTAATATCAGACCCTTTAATAATCGAAGAACAATTCGAACAGTTAAGGCAAGGAAAAATTCCCCTTTTCTGTGTATGTAGAACCTTTTGTCTCGATGTTTTATTTGGCTTCAAATCTGAGGACATCAACTCATCACCCAGCGTGGGACCCTTCCAAAAGATGAACCGCGGTGGTTGTAAAAACAGCCTCCCAACTTTATCATCACTCTGTAAGATACTCCAATTTTTTAAAATAGACTTCCTAATTAATTGTGCATGTTAGTCAGCTCTCCCCTTCCACAGCAGCACTATTAGTATCCAGCAGCACATTCTGCTCAGCCACTTACAAATCACCACCGCACGGATGTCTATGGTGGTCAGCCATCATAGACGGACATTATCTAGTTAAAAGAAGCGCTTTTTAATGGATTGTGTATGAGAACCTGAAACAAAGGGACATTGTCAGACTGCGGTGCTTAGGGCCCACCAGAGGGGTTTATTTTAGGGGCCCACTTTGCCTCGCTGTCTCCGCCACCTGTGCGCTGCCCGTGCCCGGTCTCGCTTCAGCTTATACAGACCGATGTGATGACATCATCACACTAATCTGTAATCAGGATGGAGCGCTGAGGTTTCAGAGTCTCCCTCACCTAATTGCAGCAGGACACCAGTGGTGAACATAAAAGGTCCAAAGACATATGCACCACAAAAGCTATAACACAAAGTACTGAGTATAAAACCACTAAATAATGGTCGTACATTTACCAAATAACATCGCTACATGAAACCAGAATCCCAAGGCTAAAATTGTCAATAATTAAGACCAAATACTGCCACATCATGACCACATATCACCACCACATAGTGAATGAATAATACCACAACACCATGACCACATATCACCACCACATAGTAACTGAATAATACCACAACACCATGACTACATATCACCACCACATATTGACTGAATAATACCACCACACCATGACCTCATATCACTCCCACATAGTAACTTAATAATAACACCACACCATGAACACTTATCCCCACCACATAGTAACTTAATAATACCACCACACCATGAACACTTATCCCCACCACATAGTGACTGAATAATACAAACACACCATGAACACTGATCCCCACCACATAGTAACTTAATAATACCACCACACCATGAACACTTATCCCCACCACATAGTGACTGAATAATACAAACACACCATGAACACTTATCCCCACCACATAGTGACTGAATAATACCACCACACAATGAACACATATCACCACCCCACCATGACCTAATATCACCCCCACAGTGACTGAATACCACCACACTATGACCACATATCACCACCACATAATGAATGAATAATACAGCCACACCATGACCACATATCACCACTATATACTGAATAATACCACACCGTGATCACATATCCCCACCACATAATGACTGAATAATATCACAACACCATGAACACATATCACCACCATATACAGACTGAATAATACCGCCACACCATTACTGAATATAAACCATTACACTTTGCACACATAAAAGTGATTATAGTTCAGGTACATTTAGTAACTAAGAGGTGATGTTTCTCCAATGAGTAGTTCACATTCCCTTTTCTTCTCCATCTGGTCCACATCTTGATGCTGACTTCTCCCGGCCAACACTCATCCCTGAAGATTTGGACACAAATATATTTGAATCCTCATTTTTCCAGCAACTCCTTACTTATAGGTATATAAGTCCCCTAAGTTAGGTAGCTCTATAGCTCCCCTCATCATTTAGGAAGCTCTATAGGTCCCCTCAGATAGGAAGCTATATAGGTCCCCTTAGTAAGGCAGGTATATATAGGTTCCCTCAGATATGAATCTATTCAGCTCCTCTGAGTAATGAAGGTTTATATAGGTTTACTCAGATACTTAGCTATATAGGTCCCCTCAGTAAGGCAGGTATATATAGATCCCCTCAGTTAGGCAGTTATATATAAGTCCCTTCCATAAGGCAGGTATATATAGGCTCCCTCAGTTAGGCAGGTATATAGATATGTCCCCTCAGGAAGGTATATATAGCTCCCCTGAGTCAGGCAGTTACATAGATATGTCCCCTCAGTCAGTCAGGTATATAGCTATGCCCCTCAGGCAGGTATATATAGCTCCCCTCAGTAAGACAGTTATAGAGATATTTTCCCTCAGTAAGGCAGGTATGGTCCCCTCAGGCAGGTATATATAGCTCCCCTCAGTAAGACAGGTATAGAGATATTCCGCTCAGTAAGGCAGATATATAGATATTCCCCTCAGCCAGACATATATAGCTCCCCTCAGTAAGGCAGGTATATATATAGGCCCCCTCTGTCAGGTATATATCTATGCCCCTTCAGTCAGGAATATATAGCTCCCCGTGCGTGGGCCCTCAGTGGGTCCTCAGTGCTTCGGGGACCCAGCAGGCCCCACTGTGTCAGACCCGGGGCCCACTGGAGGATCCACCGATCCTCCGGTGGGCTAGTCCGACACTGCAAAGGGACTGTTACTATTTGGGAGACGGAGCGGCCGGCACTGTGAATTCTGCTTCTAGGAAGTGAGCCGCACAATGAGAAGATGTAGAGAAGAGAAGTTGGAGAGCAGCTCTACCGCGAAAGACGAGAGAATCTAGAAATGTAGAGGTGATATTAACATCCACAATAAGGATTGGGTTGTGTCCATTTACAGTATCACACAAAAGTCAGTACACCCCTCACATTATTTACAGCATCTCACAAAAGTCAGTACACCCCTCACATACCCTACACATTTTTGTAAATATTGTATTCTATCTTCTCTTGGGACAACACTGAGGATCTGACACTTTGATACAATGTAAAGTAGTCAGTGCCCGGCTTGTATCACAGGGGAATGTGGTGTCCTCAAAATAACTCAACACAGACATCAATGTCTAACCACTGGGGACAAAAGTGAGGACACCCCTAAGTGACAACAAAAGTGAGGACACCCCTAAGTGACAACAAAAGTGAGCACACCCCTAAGTGACAACAAAAGTGAGATACATCTAAGTGACAACAAAAGTGAGTACACCCCTATGTGACAACAAAAGTGAGATACATCTAAGTGACAACAAAAGTGAGTACACCCCTATGTGACAACAAAAGTCAGTACACTCCTAAGTGACAACAAAAGTGAGGACACCCCTAAGTGACAACAAAAGTGAGGACACCCCTAAGAGACAGAAAAAGTGAGGACACCCCAGATTGTGCCCAAAGTGGTATCCTCTTCCACTCCTCCATGACAACATCAGGGAGCTGGTGGATGTTAGAGACCTTTTGCACCTCCACCTTCCATTTGAGGATGCCCCACAGATGCTCCATAGGGTTTAGGTCTGGAGACGCTTGGCCAGTCCAGCACCTTTACCCTCATTCTCTTTAGCAAGGCAGTGGTCGTCTTGGAGGTGTTTGGGGTCGTTATCATGTTGGATACTGCCCTGCGGCCCAGAAGGGAGGGGATCATGCTCTGCTTCAGGATGTCACAGTACATGTTGGCATTCATGGTTCCCTCAATGAACTATAGCTCCCCACAGCCGGCAGAACTCATGGCGCTCCAAACCATGATACTCTAACCATGATTGACTGTAAGCAGAGACACTTGTCTTTGTCCTCCCCACCTGATTGCTGCCACACACGCCTGACACCATCTGAACCAAAAAATTTATCTTGGTCTCATCAGACACAGGACATGACTCCAGAAATCCATGTCCTTACTCTGCTTGACTTCAGCAAACTGTTTGCGGCTTTCTTATGAATCATCTTTAGAAGAGGCTTCCTTCTGGGACGACAGCCATGCAGACCAATTTGATACAGTGTGCGGTGTATGGTCTGAGCACTGACAGGCTGACACCCCACCCCTGTAACCTCTGCAGCAATGCTGGCAGCACTCATCTCTGGATATGACACTGAGCACGTGGACTCAGCTTCTTTGGCCGACCATGGTGAGGGCTGTACCCTTTGTGCTGAAACTCAATGCCAGGGTGTTGACCATCTTCTTATATTCTCAGCCATCTTTATGGAGAGCAATAATTCTTTTTTTTAAGATCCTTAGACCTTCCTTTACTATGACATGCCATGTTGATCGTCCAGTAACATGCACTGACCCATCAATCACCGGTATGTGGTGGATCCTCAGTGATCACTGCAGGCAAGATGGTATAGGTGGTGACCCACGGCGACAGCCGAAGTGCAGGACAGCAGGTGTAGCCGTAGGTAGGTAACACAGGTCCTAGGTGGGTAATGGATTGGTACAACAGCAGACAGTAAGCAGGTATAATGGACCGTTGCAGCAGCAAGGATACAGCAGGTAAGGTATCTGAAGCATATAGTTATTGCATAGGTTGCACAGGGGAACAGCAGCCAGGGGTCAAGCTCTATGTAGGAAGACAACAACGAACTGACACTGGAACAAGGGCAAGAAGTTCCTTAAATACACAGAGGTCATAGGTCAGTTGAATCTGCTGGCGAACAGCACCGCTAACACAGAAGCCGGGACATGTAAGTATACACTAGCGGATATAGCATAAGCGGAGGGGACCAGAGACTAAGTGGGGACATGGCCATGCCTGCAGATCAGGAAAGGAGCCATGACATGCACCATGGTACCAGTGACTAGTATGAGACAGTGTGAGAGCAATAACACCAAATTTAACACACCTGCTCCTCATTCACACCCGAGACCTTGTAACACTAACGTGTCACATGACACTGTGGAGTGAAAATGGCAAATTGGGCACAATTTCATTTTCACATAGCAGCCTAGACATTGATGTCTGTGTGTTGAGTAATTTTAGGACACACCAAATTTCCCCGGTGATACAAGCCGAGCACTGACTACTTTACATTGTATCACTTAGGGGGGTCCTCACTTAGGGGTGTCCTCACTTTTGCTATCACTTAGGGGTGTCCTCCCTTTTTTACCCATATACATTGATGCTGTGAGTTCTTCCCTGTGATAAGCCGGCATGACTACTTACATTGTATGCAGGTGATGCTCAGTGTCTTCCCATTGATATAAGCCGGCACTGACTACTTTACATTGTATCAGGGTCAGATCCTCAGTGTTGTCCCATGAAAAGAAATAATTCAATATTTACAAAAATGTGAGGGGTGTACTTAGTTTTTTGAGATACTATAGGTTTGAAGACACAATCTGGCTGGGTAGACTCTTCCAGTTCTGTGATTGTTCTCCACTATTGTGTTCCTTGATTTCCCCTTCAGTCTTTCATCGATAGTCTTTACCCAGTGCTTCATCCTTATGAACAAGCAGAGTCATTTTAACATAATTATGGGCCTCAGGGCAAAGCAATGTATTGGGACTTACCCCAGCACATGACATTACATCAGACCATGCCTAACCACCCATTCCCCTGATGAAAAGCAGGATCCCCTGGATGAGACTTACACCAGGACTCCCCCATGACTTGTAGGCCTTAGGTCTAAAATACTAATTGGTGCATTAAAGGGGTTGTCTCGTTTCACCATTTGGCAGCCGTTTGTACTGGTTGCTAAGCAGAGCCTTTGAAATAGAGGGGCATCTTTCTCCTCTCTCTCTCTCTCACTTCGTTCCCAAGCACTAAACAAACAGCCCGTTCTCTTAAACCATAGCACTTTGCTTGTGGGAACCAAGGACGGACATGCTTAGATTTTTAGTCCCCTCATTTTCAACTATGATCTTTGTAGTGAGAAAACCCCTTTAAGGAACCTATGGCAACCTGTTCCACCATGGTTTTTATCTGTTAATGCCTACTGAGAATATACAATGAAAAAAAAATAAACCCGGGGATCATGGGCATGTGGCCTGGTTTCCCATGACATACCTGATCACCTGGGTCCCCTAGGATTATGTCTGTGTGCCTAATGGATAATATGTCTCTGTAAACAAGTATTATAAGTTTCCAATACAGCCGATGCTGTAGCACCCGGACGGGGTGAAAGATCTGTTGTATTACTTAGAGATCGAGATACTGCCAGCACCAGTAAGTAAGTTGCACACATCTTAAACCATTATAGTTTGCTCTACTATTTGGGCACAAGAGATGAAGTAAGTTGCAATAATCTGGCAGGTACTCTCTTTCTGTATTCCTGACTTTTTATATTGATTATTAAAATCTAGCATTTAGCCATATATTGGTTCCCTATTTCACATTGTCCCCTGATGTGACCAAATAATATCCTTTGAATGGTCGAAACATGTGGGGGTGGGACCATTAACCTTTTCAGGGCCAGTTTAGATAGGGTCAGGTTGGTGACGGGAACGCCCTTATCGGGGCGATACACCTGTCTGTTGGTTAGGATAGGGCAGTTTAGTTTAATTAGGGTCTTGTAGGACTAATAAACATTATACTTTTCCTTTGTCCTTTTCTGGTTATATTTTGATATTATATTATTGGATGTTGCGCGTTTATCAGGTTTTTAAAGTTTATTATTAAAAGTTATTTTTTATGACCTTTTTCCTCTAAAGTAGATAAATTTGTGCATTTAGGCCTGGAGGTTTGTTATACATCTCTTCAATCTATTGAGGTGTTCTTTTGTATTTATAAGTGTATTAGCACCATTTACTCCACTATAGAGGTGACTGCACCATAACCACTTGATTCTTTCAGAGGCTACACACGATGTCACCCCAACGCCAGAAGCATTTCAGAGAACCTCAACTTCTGATCTAGAGGAAGAGCCAGATCCTCGATGTAAGAAACTGTTTGAGAAGTTACTGGTTCCCAGCCTTCTGAAGATGTCTCCGGCAATGGATGCAAACCCATCTGCAAGTCCACTGGTCAACGGGACAAAGCGTGTCCTACTTAACCTGCTAAAAGCCTTACTCAAACCACAGGACCTTCAGGATCTTCAACCCACAAGATCTTCACAAACCAGCCACAAACCGACCAGCCACAATGAAGCCTCCGATGAAATGCAAAATGTTGATAGTAATCTGCGAATGTTTTCTTACAATGACCCACACCCTGTAGAGATGCATGCACCAGGCACAACTGAAAATGTGAAGACACAGAAAGTAACTTCAACCGCAGATGAGGTGTATGAGACAACTGCCAAAACGGTTAGTGTACCCAATCCGATAAAAAATACTGCAAAATATCAGCCGGTAACAGTAAACACCGAAACAAGTACGGCTGTAATTCCACCCAGCCAAACAACAAGCAAAAATGCAAAGAAACCTGTAACCAATCTCAATCAAACAACTAAACCACCAACTACACCCACTACAACCAGCATATCTACAACTAAACCTACAACTACACCCACTACAACCAGCATATCTACAACTAAACCTACAACTACACCCATTACAACCAGCATATCTAGAACTACAACCATTACAACCAGCATATCTACAACTAAACCTACAACTACACCCAATAGAACCAGGATATCTACAACTACAACTACACCCATTACAACCAGGATATCTACAACTAAACCTACAACTTCACCCATTACAACCAACATATCTACAACTAAACCTACAACTACACCCAATAGAACCAGGATATCTACAACTACACCTACAACTACACCCATTACAACCAGCATAGCTACAACTAAACCTACAACTACACCCACTACAACCAGCATATCTACAACTAAACCTACAACTACACCCATTACAACCAACATATCTACAACTAAACCTAGAGCTTCACCCACTTTAACAACCAGCACAGCTACAACTAAACCTAGAGCTACACCTATAACAAGAGGCATAACTACAACTAAACCTGCAACTAAAACCATTACAACTATTAGATCCACTTCCATAAGCGCTAGTTCACCTACAACTAGACCAAATCTATCAAAAACTGCAACTACAATTAAAACACCAACCACTTCCAGAACATCAACACCAACTAAAGCTAAACCTGCACCTAAACCCAAACCAAGACCAACTAAAACGGCAAATAATATTACTACTATAAACAGGAAAACGACTAAGCAAAAACCTAAACCCAAGCCAATAAAAAATGCTAAACCCAAACCTAAAACTACCCTAGGTATAAAAACAAGAAACACTGATTCTACAACAATGCCTAGAATATTAAAAAGTTCAAGTAGACTTCTAACAGCACTCGGTCAAATCAAATCCAGCACTACAAGTAAAACTACCACCGTTCCCAGTTACGTAGCGAGCAAAACTGTAACGACATCAACAAAAGAGAAAAGCACAAACACAACTAAATCTGTAACTGCAACGAGCAACATAAAACGCACAAGAGGCAGTGAAGTCGTAATTAACAGAGATCATGAAGAATGTTCAGGAAAGGAGAGCCCCTCAGAAGATGACACCAAACCGGAAATCGGCGATGGGAGCAATCCTTCAGAGACCACATCTAAACAAGACGGCACCGGCAAACAATGCCTGCCCATAGTACTGAACCCCAAATATCCGTGTCTGGTCGATGGACCGTTCTATCTCCTCCAGAAGAAGATCTTGAACATCCTGAAGAAAGCCACCGAGGACATTATGCATGAGATTCAGATCGCCAATGATTTCTGTAAACCATAGCTGACCCCAAAAAATCACGAGAGAATAATCAGCCCCACAAGATTGTAGCACAATGTGAAACCAGTGACGAGAAAACAATACAACAATACAACAATAGAAAACAATAATACAGTGATGTCCCAAAGAAATCAAATCAATACAATGTATCTGTCCTAAGAGAAAAATGTAACATAGCAAACAATAAAAGAACAGATTACGGTTGACCACGGTGATTTTTCTTTTGTCAGTCTTCTATGTTTCCACTAAATATTCCTGTACATAGTGGGCAGTATTATAGTAGTTATATTCTTGTACATAGGGGCAGTATTAAAGTAGTTATATTCTTGTACATAGGGGCAGTATTATAGTAGTTATATTCTTGTACATAGGGGCAGTATTATAGTAGTTATATTCTTGTACATAGGAGGCAGTATTATAGTAGTTATATTCTTGTACATAGGAGCAGTATTATAGTAGTTATATTCTTGTACATAGGGGCAGTATTATAGTAGTTATATTCTTGTACATAGGAGGCAGTATTATAGTAGTTATATTTCTTGTAAAATAGGAGCATATTATAGTAGTTATATCCTGTACATAGGAGCAGTATTATAGTAGTTATATTCTTGTACATAGGAGCAGTATTATAGTAGTTATATTCTTTACATAGGGGGGCAGTATTATAGTAGTTATATTCTTGTACATAGGGGGCAGTAATTATATTAGTTAAAATTTCTTGTACATAGGGGCAGTATTAAAAGTAGTTATATTCTTGTACATAGGGGCAGTATTATAGTAGTTATATTCTTGTACATAGGAGGCAGTATTATAGTAGTTATATTCTTGTACATAGGGGGCAGTATTATAGTAGTTATATTTTTGTACATAGGGGCAGTATTATAAATATTATATTCTTGTACATAGGAGCAGTATTATAGTAGTTAAATTCTCGTACATAGGGGACAGTATTATAGTAGTTATATTCTTGACATAGGGAGCAGTATTATAGTAGTTATATTCTTGTACATAGAGGGCAGTATTATAGTAGTTATATTCTTATACATCGGAACAGTATTATAGTAGCTATATTCCTTTACATGGGGCAGTATTATAGTAGTTATATTCTTGTACATAGAGAGCAGTATTATAGTAGTTATATTCTTGTACATAGGAGCAGTATTATAGTAGTTATATTCTTGTACATAGGGGGCAGTATTATAGTAGTTATATTCTTGTACATAGGGGGCAGTATTATAGTAGTTATATTCTTGTACATAGGGGCAGTATTATAGTAGTTATATTCTTGTACATAGGGCAGTATTATAGTAGTTATATTCTTGTACATAGGGCAGTATTATAGTAGTTTATATTCTTGTAAATAGGACAGTATTATAGTAGTTATATTCTTGTAAATAGGGACAGTATTATATAGTTAACTTGTAAAAACATTATATAGTATATTCTGTACATAGGAGCAGTATTATAGTAGTTATATTCTTGTCAATAGGGACAGTATTATAGTAGTTATATTCTTGTACATAGGAGCAGTATTATAGTAGTTATATTCTTGTACATTGGAGGCAGTATCATAGTATTTATATTCTTTTACATAAGGAACAGTATTATAGTAGTTATATTCTTGTAAATACGGACAGTATTATAGTAGTTATATTCTTGTACATAGGGGGCAGTATTATAGTAGTTATATTCTTGTACTTCTGATATAAATAATTGTCCCACACAGATAGTGTCCCCACATTAATAGTGTCAGACAGTGTCCCCAAAAATTATACCAACAGATTATTCCCTAAATTGTTTCATAGACACAAGCACCTACCACCTAGGTGTGTGTTGTCTTATACCCTAATAGACAAAATTAGTGTCCCATGTACATGTTACATGTTCCGTATGGCCCTGTATACCGGCTGATGTGTGTTCTGTGGGGGTCTGTATATCTTCTGATAGGTGTTCTCTGTGGGCCTGTTTACTTGTTGATGGGTGTTTTGTATGGGTCTGTTTACCTTCCGAAGTGCTTGGTGTGGGCCTGTATACTAGCTGATAGGAGTTCTGTGTGGGCCTATATACTCAATGATGGGTGTTCTGTGTGGGCCTATTTACTTGTTGATGGTTGTTATCTGTGGGCCTGTTTACCGGCTGACGGGTGTTCTGTGTGGGCCTGTATACCTTCTGATGGGTGTTCTGTATAAGCATGTATATCTGCTTTTGCATGTTCTGTGTGGGCCTTTATACTGGCTGATAGGTGTTCTGTAGATGTCTATGTGTCCACTGATAGCCCCAAGGCTTGATTCAGAAACTTGGCAGCTGTGGTTTCATAGAGAATTATGGAATTGCTACACGTCATACCCCCATACCGGTTCCATATTTTAGAACTTGGGAACGAAACGCATGCCCACTAGTGTCTCTGTCATTTCCAAGATCCACGGAGAACTTCTAGTAGGAATCTGGCCGCACAGCTGTGTTTGGTATCAGAACGTAGCTAGGGCTCAGCCGGGTCTGATGGTACCAGAGCCACCATTCTGTGTCTTTTCCAGGAGAAGCTATGATCCATCCAAGATCATGAGGTTAATGCTACTCGATCTAGAGGGGAGGGGGGTTTCAAACAATCCCTGGGGCATGAGGGGGTGTAACCAGCTAGGGTTGTAGCAAGGCTGTAGCTTGCTGTTGTTTTATGATGGAGGTTATGACCTGCTAAAATAACGAAAGGAACCAGTAACTCTCTTGCATCACATGCCCCCAATGCAGTTGCAATGCGCTAAGACCTAACACCAGATAACTGACTTGTACCTCGTCTGTTATATAGTGTATGTAACCCCATACCTGTATTTGTATATCTGACCATTATATATTCCTGTATTCCCTGTATATGTAGTGTTTTGTCCAGTGTGCCCTTAAGGCAATTAAATATTCAAATTTAATCTTGGGCTGCTCTTTTATCTTGATCCTGTTAACAGACCGGGTTTCTATCTAACGAGGAACTTGTGGCAGTCTACCGGGCTGACAGAGTAATGTTTCACTGGTGCTAGTGAAAAGGGGTCTCTCAGTCGGACAGGGTTGTGGGTGTTATGCCACAACGATGGTCGCATGAGCTTTCCTCTCTCACTCCCAGTGCCTCCCTGTGCCCATGTGGACGGGGTGTCAGTGAAACGGTATGGAGCTGACCTTACATACAACTAGGGGGTGTGGAACATCACCTATTGAATCAACATATTGGCTGTTCATTACAAATTGATGACAAGTGGTGGGATTGAGATAATAGTGTGTTCGAGTGAGGGGTCCGTCTTAAGATCTGCTCAGCCCTAGGCAGTCCAAGCACAAATACAGTACGTTAAGTTGTGTGGGTGCATTCAGGTAGCAGCTCTGTGTTAGTGACCAATGGTTGCAAGAATGGGCAGTCAGAAGAACCAAAGGGGTGGCCAAGGCTGTGGACCATGAGCAGGTGGATGGCGATATTGCTCAAGGCGAGGACGAATACAGGTGGGACTCCCCAAGGACCAAGTTCTGCAGTGGGCCGATCACCACCTCTCTATTCTCCCAGTCAGGTAGGCACCGCTGTCCTCCTGCAAGCTGCCCTGGCCAAGCACGAGACTGGGGACCACACAAACTACAAGATCCTCCTGGCAGCACCTAAATGTTGTGAGCAAGCAGAGGCTGCAGTATGTCGTGAACAAGCAGAGGTTGTAGAACATCAAGAATGAGCAGAGGCTGCAGAGTGTCACGAGCAAGCAGCGACTGCAGAACGTCAATGTGACCGTGAGTACCAACTGAAGATGCTCCAGCTATAACCCCTGCAGCCTATCCCCTGAGATCAAGGGCCCAAAACTACAGACGGAGGACTTTCCCCTTCTGGAAAAAGGCGGGGACCTTGACATCTTCTTGCTGGTGTTTGAAAAGACCTGTCATCAGTACCATCTGCCTGAGGACCAGTGGGTCCGGTTCCTAACCCCTCGTCTCAGGGGTAAAACCCTGAAATCTTAGTGGACCTGCCAAATGAGACCACCCTAAACTATGAGGATATCAAGCAGGCTCTGGTCCGTCAGTACAACTTGACCCCTGAAACGTACCAAAAGAAGCGCCTGAGTTTGCAACGGCATCCTACCGACAGCTGGGCCGATCACAAGCGGGCTCTCCTGAGAGCAGTCGACCAGTGGACCTCGGGATTGGACCTCAACACCATCCAGTAGCTGAAGGAGCTCATCAAAACGGAGCAGTGTTTGTGGAATTGCCAAAGGACCTGTAGCAGTATCTCTGTGACTGGAAGCCGAGGTACAAGTACTCCAACAACAGGACTACAGAGGCCAGAAAACCCGTTGACTAGAGAAAGGGTAATGCACACGTAGTGCCAGTTGTCCCTGCCCCTAAGCCAGAGGGGGCCCCTGCCCATGCACGTTGGTGGGGTAATTTCGACTGTTCCAGCTGTGCTAGCAGCTGGGACACTTTAAGGCCATGTGCCCCCAGTGCCAGAAGTGCCTCGCCAAGTCCCCATTCCAGAAACCGGCCTCTGTTTTTTGTGTGGGTAGGGGTAATGGGAGGTCCTTTGACAACTTAAAGCCTGTCACCATAAGCAAGGCTGTGACCATGGGACTCCGGGACACCGGCGCTGATATAACTCTTGGATGGTGTCCCCACAGGATTTCACTGTCTCCAGGATTGGAGGAGTTGAACCAGCACTGCCAGTCGCTAAGGTGTATTTGGACTGGGACACCGGATGGTATCATCAAATATTCCTGCCAGTGTTTTGTTAGGGACGGACTTGGGGATGCTAGTGTCCCAGTATGTGGCCACTGATGCTATGTCCACCCCTGTTGGTGATGATGACAATGTGATTAGCATTCCTACTGCTAGGAATGTGGGGTTGGGTGATGTAATGTGTCCTTCTCCACCCTGTGGAGAGGAGGTACAGCCAGCAGACTGCAATGATGCCATGGGGTGTGTCCAGCAAGCTTGCTGGGACTTGTTTCACCAGAGTGTTCAGTGAGAGGAAAAACATTGGTCAGCCAGCTGATGTAGAGAAGCATGCAGGGGAGGTAGGGCTCCCAGGTAAGGCCACAGGGCAGAGTCACTCCACAACCGGGATGTCAGAGGGCCGGGTTAGGTCATCTGAACTGGTGGCTTTGTCAGAATTCAAGGGGAAGTGGCCACTACCGGCAATTGTGGCAGTTGTGGCTGCCGGGCCAGTCAGAAGTCAAGAGACAGGTCCTGGGAAGCTGACAGAAAATGTGGTGGTCTCGTCTGTTCTGGCCACATTTAGTCAGGGGTTTCAGGTGGCGTTAGAGACTGACAACAGCCTAAAAGCTCCAAAGGAGCAGGCCACACAGCCTCTCTGGAGCTAAGGACGACTGTACCGGGAAACGATCCAACTGGGTCCACCAGAAGTGTGGCCCATTGAAAGACAGTTGGTGGTATCCGATCCATTCAGAGCGGAGTTTTTGATGGTTGCGCTTGAGATTTCGATGGCTGGACACCTAGGGGTGACTAAGAATAAAGAAAGGCTAGCCTATCATTTCTACTGGCCAAAGATGGGGACCGACGTGGCTGCCTACTGACGTTTGTGTGACACCTGTCAGAGGGTGGGTAAGCTCCACTGTTAACTCTGACCATAATTGAAGAGCCTTTTATGGATCTGATTGGACCACTGTCCATTCCCAGCAGCTCCGGTAAATTCTTCATACTAATGGTAGGAGACTACACCAGCTGGCACATGGAAGCCTTTGTCGGAGTGCCAATCTGCTTACCCAAGTGGCGATCCGTGAGTTAAAACCCCCAGGATGGTCCAAAATGGTGTCCAGATGCAAGTGAGGTGTCACACTGTATACCCTCTGATGGGTGTTTTTTGTTGGCCTGTATATCTGCTGATGGGAGCTCTGTGTCTACCTGTATACCCTCTGATGGGATTTTGGTGGCCTGTATACCCTCTGACGGGGGCTTTTTGTTAGCCTGTACACCCTCTGATGGGGGTGTTTCTTGGCCTGTGTACCCTCTGATGGGAGCTTTTTGTTGGCCTGTATACCCTCTGATGGGGTTTTTTTGTTGACCTGTATACCCTCTGATGGGGGCTTCTTGTCAGCCTGTGTACCCTCTGATGGGGGTTTTTTGTTGGCCTGTATACCCTCTGATGGGGGCTTTTTGTTGGCCTGTATACCCCCTGATGGGGTTTTTTTGTTGGCCTGTATACACTCTGATGGGGGCTTCTTGTCGGCCTGTGTACCCTCTGATGGGGTTTTTTTGTTGGCCTGTATACCCTCTGATGGGGGTTTTTTGTTGGCCTGTATACCCTCTGATGGGGGCTCTTTGTTGGCCTGTATAGCCTCTGATGGGGGTTTTTTGTTGGCCTGTATACCCTCTGATGGGGGTTTTTTGTTGGCCTGTACACCCTCTTATGGGGGATTTTTGTTGGCCCGTATATCCTCTGATGGGGGCTTTTTGTTGGCCTGTACACCCTCTGATGGGGGTTTTTTGTTGGCCTGTATACCCTCTAATGGGGCTTTTTGTTGGCCTGTATACCCTTTGATGGGGTTTTTTTGTTGGCCTGTATACCCTCTGATGGGAGGGTTTTTGTTGACCTGTATACCCTCTGATGGGGGCTTTTTGTTGGCCTGTATACCCTCTGATGGGGTTTTTTTGTTGACCTGTATACCCTCTGATGTTTTTTTTTTGTTGACCTGTATACTCTCTGATGGGGGGTTTTTGTTGACCTGTATACCTTCTGATGGGGTTTTTTTGTTGGCCTGTATACCCTCTGATGGGGGGTTTTTGTTGACCTGTATACCCTCTGATGGGGGCTTTTTGTTGGCCTGTACACCCTCTGATGGGGGCTTTTTGTTGGCCTGTATACCCTCTGATGGGGGTTTTTTGTTGGCCTGTATACCCTCTGATGGGGGTTTTTTGTTGGCCTGTATACCCTCTGATGGGGTTTTTGTTGGCCTGTATACCCTCTGATGGGGGGTTTTTGTTGACCTGTATACCCTCTGATGGGGGTTTTTTGTTGGCCTGTATACCCTCTGATGGGGTTTTTTTGTTGGCCTGTATACCCTCTGATGGGTGTTCTTGCTTACTATTGACATTTCCAAAACAATGAAATGACCCTTTGTGGCACTCACCACTTGATTTCCAGATTTCCTCTGCTGGATGAATGGGTCATATATATGGGAGAGGACACGTGTATCAGCCTTTAGATGATAACAATCAGTTCTGAATATAACTTTATTTGCTCGTCTGAGTCAAGTCCTTTTTCCTTAACAAAAGAAGAACAAAAGGAACAATATCCATACAAACAGTCATGGTGCCAAACATAACTCATAAGTCACCACTGTGAAAACAGCACGAGCCTCATGACCTGACCGCAGGCAACGCTTTAACATTTCAGGGGACAAAGGAATGAATCAACAAAAAATAACACCAGATACTGATACTTGTTTCTTCTTATCCAGATACTGATACTTGTTTCTTCTTATCCATTTTTCCTAATTTTTTGCGTATGGGTGGAGTGCTAAGATATTAATTGACCATCCAAAGTCCATATTGACAGTATCTCTTTAAGAATAATATATGGTATTATGGTATTATATGGTATTATATGGTGTTGCCATATAACCCTGTACACAGAGCTCTCTTATCGGTGTTGCTCGCATAGTTTTGTTGTGAGAGCGCTGTACCACGTAGACATAGCTTTATGTTAGTGAGAATAATACTACCCAGCAATGTTTAGAGAGAAGGATGGGAATGCAGGTGTTCATGGCTTATTACCAGGGGTGTTCAACATCAACACCCATCCCCTGGCGGCCCAGTCCGAGCCTGTTTGTATAACACTTGGCTACGCAGGCATTTGTTTTGATATAAATTGGTGAGGGGACTGTGAGGGCAGAAGTATCTGGAGCTGTGGGCTATAGAGGGATGCCCCACCACCACAGGGTTGGTCCCAGGAATATCTCTGTCCTCGCTGCTTGCTTCTCACAGTTGATGTTACGGATAGATGAAGTGTCATTCCTAGTGAAGCTTTGACCCGTATAGAGGTGTAATGTAAGTATTTAACCTTTATAATCCATATTATGCGTGCTGTGCATTTTTAATGTGTATTATACAAAAGTATACACAATATCGCACTAACTTCTTGTAGTTTTATGTAATCACTGAATTCTTCATATAATAAAGTGAATAAAGCATTTGACGTTGCCTTCTTTAGAGCCGTATCCGACCTCTTAAAATAGTTGGCCAAACAATGGATGGAAAATGTTGTGGGCATGCTCTTGGACCTGTACATAGGTCATTGTGCAGGGTGTAGAAGGAGGAGCTAAGCCGTGACTATCACTTTTGACTACATTGGGAGAGTGTAGTAGGACAATTGGCTTCTATAGGAGCTTGGGTGGGTATGCTCTGTAATCTGTGTAGAGGCTGATGTACAGGATGGAAGAAGAGATAAATATTACCTATTGAGTTCTATGGTGGAATGTAGTAGGCATGCTCTGTGACTAGAGATGGGCGAATTTCTCAAAAATTCTATTCGGTCACTTCGACGAATTTTCCGACAAAATTCATTTCGTTCCAAATTACTTCGGCACGAATCGCGTTAAAAAGCAGCTATTTCCAGGCTGCACAGAGCCTGCAGGGTGCTGGGAAAAACGTTGTGCCATGCTTAAATATGCAGAGGGAGCTTGGTTTGGTCTTCATACAATGTTGTGTTTTAGTATGACACGCAGATGACTGCCGTCGCTCTTAGAATCGCTTCACTATAAAATTCCCTGGGCACATAAGAGGGCAAAACTGACCAAAAAAAACTGAAGCGGGAATGTAGCCTGATAAAGTCATGGCAGCGAAAGCTGGAAAAAAACAAGCTGAGAGCTCAGGTGGCAACATCAGTGACAGAGTGTGGAGGTGACCCGGGGGCAGCCACAGCAGCATGAGGTCAGAGAGTGGCACAATGACATTCGGAGGTGGCAAAACACGAGGAGGGGCCCCAGAGGGGGCACAATGACACAGTGTGGAGGTCACGGCAGCAGCCACAGCAGCATGAGGTCAGACAGTTGGCACAATGACATTCTGGAGGTTTGGGAAAACACAGGAAACCACAGAGTGGCACAATCACAACACGAGGAAGCACAGGTGGCACAATCACACAGTTGGAGTCACGACAGCAACAGCCCTGAGATCAGCAGTGGCACAATACATTCTGGGGTGGCAAAACAGGAGCAGGCCACAGAGTGGCACAATGACTGAGAGCGGAGGTCAAGGCAGCAGCCACAGAAGCAGCCTGAGGTCAGACAGTGGCACAATGACACAGTGTGGAGGTCACGGCACCAGCAACAGCAGAAGCAGCATGAGGTCAGGCAGTGGCACAATGACACAGTGTGGATGTCATGGCAGCAGTCACAGCAACAGCATGAGGTCATAGAGTGGCACAATGACATCGTGTTGAGGTGGGTGGCAATCCCCGTCCCTGGTAACGATGGTGGTAGGCAGATGGAGAAACTGTCAGCAGATGTGTGGCATCAGGCGGGTGGCGGCATCAGAATAGTGGCTGAGGCAGTAGTTTGAACCCAGACTGACGCCTAAGGCATTGGGTGTGTGAAAATCCTGGCCCGATCCCGCCTGATTCATCTTGACAAAGGTCAGTCGTTTCCACTTTTCCCGTGTACTTGGGGTTTCTCGTTGGTTTAACGTGGGCCCCCGCCACACCCGCTCTTATCCCACACTACTGGCCGGGCAGGACAGCTTCTCCACTGCAACTCGGAAGTTGCGGCCACACATTCAGTTTGGCTGCCCAGTATTTCCAGCGGAATCTTCTAACTGAGGTGGCAGAGTGCTGTCCAAGTAGGCCACAAACCTGTTGGTTCAGGGATTGCCCCAGGTCCTGATGCTGCTGCTGGTGACTGCCCTCCTCACTAGGCGGGTGAAGGAAACTGCTCATCAGTGACTCCAGACTTAGGTTATGCTTGATGGAGCTGGTACGGGTCCTACCCCTCACCTTCCCCCAGCAGCCACGGCAGTATTTACGTGAGCGCTGAGGAACCCCCTGTTCAGACCTGTCAGAGGAGGGACAAATGCCACACTTTGGCAGCAGCCAACTGATTCGGAGGATTTCCCTATAGTTTTTGAGTTTGTCTTCCCTCTCAATAGCTGGGAAAAGGCTCCCATTTTGGACCGGTAGCGAGGGTCCAAAAGGGTGGAGAGCCAGAAGTCATCCCTCTGCCGGATGCTGACTATTCGGCTGTCACTAGCCAGGCAAATAAGCATGCTGAGGGCCATCTGCACAAGTGACTCCGAGGGGCTCCCTGCCTCCATTTCCACGTATACTCCCACGGTGCTTGGGGGTCATCTGCCTCGTCTTCCTCATTCCATCCACCTCCTCCAGCTGCTCCTGCCCCTCCTCTCTTGTAAACCTGGGTAGAAAATCCACTCATTTCACCAGACAATGCTTCTGCTCCAAAGTCCTCCTCCTCCATTTCAGTCCCACCGAACTCAATGTGGCCACGAGATGTTAGTCGCCACGTCTCCAGTCCCCTGCCCAGACAGTTTTTTTCAGCATCTGTTCCAGGACATGAAGCAGTGAAAATGATTTTATTCACCCGTTGTCCTGGCGACTGACAAATAACGTCGCCTCCTCGAATGGCCTCAACAAACGGCGGGTGTCACGCATGAGCTGCCACTGGCTGACATCAAAGTTACACAGGGGAGTACTTCTGTCTGCCTGGATCATCAAAAATCGTTAATGGCCTATCTCTGTTCATACATTTCGGTCCAACATGTGCAGGCTGGAATTCCAGCGGGTGGAAACATCGCATATCAGAGTGTGTTGGGGGGGGGGCCGTTCTGACGCTGCAACTCGAGGAGGGTGTTCCTGGCTTTATGGGAAAGGGAAATAAAGTGCATGCACAGTTTCCTGGCCATTTTAGAATGTTCTGAAGATCTGTGGAAAAACTTCAGGAACCTTTTCACAACCAGTTTTGAACCCCGTGCGCCATGCAGGGCGCATGGACCCTCCCTCCTCGGTGCAGCGCGGACACCAAGTTCCTCCCATTGTCCGTCACCAGGGTTTTCCGATTTGCATTTGGTGCTGAGAAAGCCACACATCGATTTTCTTGCTGCATGACGCGGAGCAGTTCCTCCCTGTGTGACTTCGTTCGCCGAGGCAAGCCAGGTGTAGAACTGTGTGACACCACTGTGCCCTACACATTGGTATGATGGAGCAGCGCTTGGGGAGGCTGAGATGGTGGTGGGGGAGGAGGCGGTGGCCATTGGCGCAGGAGCCGGGCATTTTGGACAACGTGGAGGAGAAAGCGGGGGTCTCCTGCCCAAGTTGTTGGTGTGCCTGGGCCGGAAGCACATTCACCCAGTGGGCCGTAAAGGACATGTACTGCCCTGACCGTAGTTATAGCTCCAGACGCCCGCGATGCCGTGTACCTTGGAACAAACCGATAAGCTCAAGGACTGGCCCCCTTCTGTTCTACATATTTATGAAGTGCGGGGTACTGCCTTTTTTGGAAAAGAAATTACGGCTTGGGAAAACTCTCCATCTCGGCTCGGCACAAGCCATTATTTTCTCTGAACAGTGCAGGTCCCATTTGGAAAGGGAGGGACTGCAGTACCAACAACTTGGACAGGAGCACGGTCAGCTGCTGCACCTTAGGATGGTTTGGGACGCATACGTTGTCTCTTTGCAATCGCCCTCGCCTGAACGACTGCTGGCGCATGAGTAGCGAGGAGCAGGAGCATCTGGGACCGGGAGATGATGTCAAAGAGAAACAGCTCCCTTTTGCAGAGGTGTGGAGCCTTGACTGGCTGCAATGGCATGCGTGCCACTGGGCGCTGCTGCTGCTGTTGCTGCGGCCGGGGGGCAGGATGGACCACCACATCTGAGCCACGTTTCTCCCAGGCCACTGGATGGTGACGCTGCATGTGATGATGCAGGGCCCTGGGTGCCAACGTTAGTCCCTGGCCCGCTTCACTTTCTGCCTACAGATTCTACATATACCCAAAATTCGGCTCCTCCGGTGTCTTAGCAAAAGAACTGCCCACCACCGAGTAAACGGATTTTTCCACAACGCTCCGCACTGAGTGACCTCTGCCGCCGCTGCCTCGCTGAGCCCCTGTGCTGCTACTTTCTTGGACCTGCGAAGCGGGTTTTTTACCCCGTGGCCGCTTGGGTCCCGACCTCACACTGCTGCTGTCCTGCTGACTCACGGGCCACACGACCCACTTGCTGGCTGCGCCGCTGCCTGACGCGGAAGCTGACGACCTCTTCTCCTGACGATGTTGAAGCCCTTGCCTCACCCGGCTCCCAAGTGCGGTCGGCTAAATCATATCTATTTGTGTTTCATCGTCACTGCTGTCCTCATCACTGGTCTTGGTATGCTGAGGCTGACCTCTCACAACATGACCTCCCATGCCACTCTCAACATCTATACTTTGCCGCCTACTGCAAGAAGCAGGCGATATTGGCCCCATTTCTTCGCTGCCAAGTAGCTGCTGACTGCCCTCCTCAAATTGTTCATCCTCGCTATATAGTGGCGCTGAGCCCAGACCACATAGTAGATCTCTGGCTGAGGGAACCGGATGGGACAGAGGTGGGCTGAGGACAGGTGAGGGCCGCTGACCTGCTCCCGGGCCATGCCAACTAATGGTTGTGTCTGAGGTTCCTACCGACTCTTGGCTGGGGTTGTCAGATGTCATTTGGGAGGAAGAGGATGACCTAGTCAACCAATCAAGAACCCTTGGGTTGCTGAACAAACACAGCCGCTAGATGACCCGCGGCGTTGTGGCCTCACCAAGTGACCCCTGCTGCGACGTCCCCTTGCTGTGCTGCGACCTGGGCCTGTTCCAGGAATGTTTGTGCCACTCGCAGGTGCAGAGCCTGCCACCTCTCTGTCTGACATACTGTTTGTTCTAAAATGTACAGACACTGTTTGATGATGATATCTGTATATGATAAATATACACCCTGTATTTGACTCCAAATTTAACCCAGTAACAAGCTTGGGTAAAACCCCTTTGGTATAAATTGCGCTCCAAAAATTGGCCGGAAAAGTTTACTGTTGTGCCGTTTAAAAACTCTGTGTATTTTACTGAATATAAAAGCACAAACAGGCTTAATTAACCTTCGGACATGAATTAGGCTAAAGGAAAAATGTATATATTTTGGCGTTGAAAAAGACGGTTTTTTTTTTTGTCAGCACACCAGCAAAACAAGCTTAATTAACCCCTGGATGTAAATTGCGCCAAAGAATTGAGCCCCACAAACTAGTAGCTTTGTAGCGTGTTACAATTGCATGTATTCTACGCCACACAACAAGAGATACAGTTGTAATTAACCTTTGCTTGTGAATAAGGCTACAGGAAAATAGAATATAGTTAGGGGTTGTAATAGACGGTTTGTGGGGGTCAGCACACCAGCAAAACAACGCTTAATTAACCCATGGATGTAAATTGCGCAATAGAATTGAGCAGCCAAAAAATGAAGTGGTATTGGTATTGTAAAAAAGCTGTTTCTTTAAATGAATACAACAGGAACTGGCTTAGATCCCATTGGATATTGAATGTATATGCAGCTGCAGTGGGGCGCACAATGGATTTCAGATCCAATACCCAAAAAATTTAGAAATAGAACATTAAGAGAACAGTCTCTGAGACAAGCTGAGACACCCCACAGAAATCGCTATATAAAAATCAATTCTTCAGTAGAGTATCAGCCGCGGCAGCCCTTCCCTAATCAGTACAGTGAGAGCGGTTTTGAGCTCCCAGCGTCGCGCCCGGACTTTATAGTGCTGTGACGTCACAGAATCCCGCCGGTCTCTGATTGGCTTCATATCTGCACATGTCATGCAGGCTATGCCCTTATTCCTCCCAGAGTGCTTTGCCCCATGTAGCGCCATGTGCTCACAGCCATTTTATCAATCAAAAGCACACTTCGTTTTACCTGAAGTAGCCCAAATTCAACTTCGTTTCCCAACCAAGTTTTCCTAAATTTAAAAAACAATTTCCCACTTCGTTAAATCCGATTCGCCCATCTCTATCTGTGACATGTTCAGGTGTCGGTGTGAAGGGAAGAAGAGAAGTTAAGCTGTAAACATCTATTGGGTTATATATACAAGAGTACAGTGAGCATGCTCTGTGACCTGTCTAGAGGTCAGTGTGCAGAAAGAAGAATGAGGAGGAAATAAGTGACAATCAATATTCATTTCTATAAGAGTGTAGTGAGTGTAGTGAAGTGCTAGAGCAGGTTTTATCTCCTGCTTGTGTACACAGGTTTTTAGGTAACTGACCACCTCTCTCTGTTCTAGCAGTTGGCCAGGATGGTAATGTCTCTCTGCTGTGTCTTATCAGCAGCACAGGAGCTTGGTCATGTTTCCTACTGACCCCTTTTTAACACTTGGGAGCTCTGTAGCCTTCTCCCCCTGTTTAGACCCCCTTTATTAATGCTCCTGAAACTGGCTCAGTAGGAATAGCAGGGGTAAAAGGGTCAGCATGCTAAGATCCGCCTACACCCTGAACGAAGGGGGGCCTGAACTGTAGAATGGCCCACACCAAGGGGAAGTGGGACCCCAAAAGCTGTAGAACTACCAAACGGGAAGGGGGGGACCTAAGCTGTAAGGGTCCCAGCCTGAATGGAAGGGGGGGTTTTAAGCTTAGAAGGACATACACCTGAAGGGGGAATCGGACCCTGAAGCTGTAGAATGCCCCTAGCCTAAAACAGGAAGTGGGCTGAAGCTATAGAACCCCCCACTTTCTAAACAAAAAGTGGAATCGAAGCTATAGAGTCACCCACAGCCTGAACAGGAAATGGGGGCCGAAAAATAGAACCACCCCCAAAAACCCGCAAAGAAGTGGGAAACCTAAGCGGAGAACTGCCCACAGCTAAACAGGAATGGAGTGAAGCTATAGCAACCCCCCACCACCAAAAATGGAAGTCTAAAAAACTGGGGAAATTTTACAGCCTAACAGGAAGTGGGAGCCTCAACTGTAGAATGCCCCCACCTAGCAGAAGTAGGCCCCAAGCTTTTTAGAAGCTCCCCAGCCTGAACTTTTATCTTTTGAGCAAAACCAACATAAACCTGTATAAACAACTATAAGTGTGTGTCATGTATGGTCCAATATGTAGAAAAGAAAAAAGGAGAAAAAGGGGGCGCACAATCGTGAAATATGTTAAAACAATATAAGGGTGGGAGTAGAAAAATTCACTCACCGAGTAGGGTTGTGCATATAATTATAGAAGCCACATTGCTCATAGGCACCTACAGGGCTTTTTTGCACCGTAGCCCTTTAAACACGGCAGCCGCGGTTCCTTCAGTGGCGGAGTTGATCTTAAACGGATACAATTATAGACAAAATGGCGGATCCCGACGCACATGAAATCAAGGACGCCAGAGGTTTTGGCGAAGGAAAGCTGTTTATTGTCTAAAAAAAGCAAAGGGTTTATCCTTCGCTTGATTAAAACAAACTTAAAAGCTAACCGATTTCGCAACTTCTTTCACAGAGCGCTTCATCAGAGGCAGTATCAATACTGCCTCTGATGAAGCACTTGTGAAAGAAGGTGCGAAACGCGTTAGGCTTTTAAGTTTGTTTTAATCAAGCGAAGGATAAACCCTTTTGCTTTTTTAGACAATAAACAGCTTTCCTTCGCCAAAACCTCTGGCGTCCTTGATTTCACGTGCGTCGGGATCCGCCATTTTGTCTATAGTTGTATCATGTATGGTCCAGGAACAGATAATTGCTTGTCTATGGAAGATGACACACATACAATGTAGCTACTCTTGTTTCCATACTTGAAGTTCTTGATTCTGATTACTTAACTCCAGGTTCTTCATTCCTAGAAGGCTCCGTGAAGGTCGAGGAGCGTCCGCGTCCAATGTGTCAGATCTGTATATAACCACTTTATCTCCTTCTTATAGATTCTGTGGAAATGAAACATTTTCTGCTTGACAAACCCAAACCCATTCCTGATCCAAAGATATTGGCGATGATGGTCCTTTTTTTTATCCTCCCTTTTTGTTGGCATGAGGGCTTGTTTTTTGGGGGACAAGTTTTTTTTTTTTTTAACATTATCATTTAATGCCCTATATAAGGTATTGGAAAACAGAAAAAAAATTGTTTGGGGTGGAACGGGAAAAAAACCACAATCGGCACGACTGTTACCAGGGTTTTGTTTCTATGGCGTTCGCCGCATGGTATAAATAACGTTATCTTTTTCCTGCAGGTCACTAGGATTGCCGTATTTCTGATTTTTATTCTTTTTATTTTTATTTTTTTTTAATTTGCTTACTATTAGCAGATTCTGAGACTGTAACTTTTTTTATCCCCGTTTTGGCCTGAAAAAATTCTGGTGAAAAACGGGAGCTCTATCTTTTTTTTCTTTTTTACGAAAAGTTAAAGTACAAAAAGAACAAATGAACAAGTTAACAATTGCATAAAGTTGTTGGGGGAAAACTATATGTCTTTAATATGGTGTAATGGCCCCTTTCTTGGGGTGGCACCCCCTGAAGAAACTAGGGGAAATCCCTCTCCTTTCCACCCTGCCCTGGGGCCCTCAAAAGATAATTTTTCCCTTTTCCTGCTCTCTGTGCAGGGGCACTAAACAACCCCTTATCATGCTTAATAGTTACCCTCTCAACATGGGGACACCCCAATCAACCTCCCTTCTGCTTCCTTTGTTTCTCTCCTCTGTCTGATCAAAAAGAAACCCCCCTTTTCCCTTTTTTCCTGTCACTCGGGGTTTTCCCAAATGCTTCTCCCAAATTTCCCCTCTCCCTGGTAGATTCCCTTTTCCAGCCACAGTTCTTCACCTTCTGTGTTCTGGGGGGCCATCTATGGCAAGAGGGGCACGGGGAGCCCCCTTTTTTACAGACCTGTTTTGGAAAGGGTTCTTGTTTTTTGTGGACTAAACTCTTTACTGGGGCAACTGATGAAGCAGGAGCCTCATACCAAGGGTTTAAATTTCATGAGTTTATTTGGGAGGTTCCCTTATTTGGGTCATACCCAGGGGTTTTTATTTGAGGTCATTTAAAAGGGGGGCATAAATGATCAAATCGGTTTATTGAGGGTTTATTTGTGGGGGTCATGAGGTTTTAAAAAGGATTTTGTTTTGGGGGTTTCACTCATTGGTTTTATAAGGTCCCTACTTTGAGGTTTATTTTATGGCGTTATATTGGATCGTTTATTGCCCTTTGTGATGTCATTATATAACAATGAGATCTTTATATAAGGTTACAATGAGGTCATTATACTGTATATGTATTTTTGAGAATTTTTCTTTGGGGACATATGAGGTTATTCTATGAAAAAATTTTAACTCCCCGAGGTTATGCTTTGAAATAACTGAGGTTATTCTATTTACATCAAAAAATGAAAATTTTTTATTTTTATGAACACCTTAAAATTTTTAGGGCTATTCTTTTTGCATCATACTGAGGATATTCTATGACATCATACTGAGGTTTTACTAAAACGGGAACTTTTCATATGAGGTTATTCTTTTTGAGGAAAACATTTCTGAGGATTTTTGTCCTTTTTTTGGAAACCCAAATTGATTTCTAAAGGGTTTTTCTATGACATCTAAATGAGGTTTATGAAAGGGTTTTTTTTTTTTAAAAATTCTAATTTTTACTCATACTGGGGTTTTAAAATTCTTTTTTTTGAAAAAAATTTTTGGTTATTGAGGTTTTTTATGGGAGGGATATTCTTTCAATTGGGATTTCATCAAAAATTTGGGGGTTATTTTTTAAAGCTTTTATTATGAGGGGGGCTTTTGAGGAGAAGGGGGAGCTGCAGGAGCCCCATCTTGCCCCCCCTTTTTATTTCCGCCGGTTTCACAGGGTCTTCCTCCGGTCGGCCTCCAAGTCGAGGTCACAAGCTGTGTTTGTGGCACACCCAGCGATGGTGACGGTCACTGCAGGGATAATGGATACAAGAAAATTAGAGGTTTCTGATTGAAGAACCAGACAGATCACATCTGATACCAACACCCCAACTCCGTAATGTTCTAAGATGTCATCTCCATTATTTCTGGAGACCCTAGGAGCCTTGTCTAACCCTCATAACATTGCATCACCCACAGATCCCCCTTTGCATGTGCATGAGCCGTTCCTTTGATGGTCACAGAGCTCAGTTGAGCCCAGGTGTCTTGGTTTTTCTCCATTAGTCACCCATTACCCAGCCTCGGGGGGGGCGCTGCACTCACCGTTAGACACATGCAGGTTGGTATAGGAGAAGCACGGCACCTCGTTGCCTCTGCACTGTATGGGGGTATAGCTCGGGCAGGAGGGCTGGTCGCGGCTGATCTGGAAACATCCGGGGCAGGTGAGGTTGTTCTTAGAAGCGTCAGGAAGAGCTGACGATGAGGAAATAGAAGAAATACAGTAGAACGAAGCTGAAGTTAGTTTCTTATTCACAAATAAATAAAAAAATGTGTGTGTTTTAAAAGGAAAATTAATGGAAAACTTATCAGCTTAATAAAAGTCATTACAGTGAGGAGAACCAAGGAGAGGACCAAGGAGAGGACCAAAAAGAAGACCAAGGAGAGAACCAAAAAGAAGACCAAGGAGAGGACAACTGAGACCAGCATGGAACACACAGACCACATCAAATGGCCAACAAGGCAGAAACCTAACGCTGAGATTCCGAGATTCCGATGACTGTGGGCCACCGTTCCAACACGGCCATCACACCATGAGGGAGGCCCCACATCAAATTCAGTTTAGTCCAGCCTGGCCCAAAGTGGTTCTGGGCATTAAAACTGGCAATAGCGTGGGAAGATGGGCAGTTTTCACTGAGTTGAATAAGTTATGGGGTTTTTAAAGAGTTCTGTGACTTTGGGCCACTGATCTCACACGGCCATAACACCAATAGCCATGCCCTGCATCAAAATCAGCTCACTCCAGCCTGGCCCAAAGTGGTTCTGGTCATTCAAACTGGCATTAACGTGGGCACACAGGAAGTTTTTACTGATCTGAATAATTAGCTGGTTCTAAAGGGTTAAATGACTTTCGTCCCCTGACCTCACACGGCCGTCACACCAAGAGGGAGGCCCCACATCAGCTTTGGCCTGATTTGAACAAGTAACTGGGGCGACATGTACGTTTGCTATATTTTTAATGGGGCGCACTCCAATATCAGGCACATTACCAAGCGCCTGCCAGAGTCGTAACTTCAAGCTCCGGGGCCCTAGTGCAAAAAGTGAAATGGGCCCTCCAACTACCATGTGCCACTTACAATGTTGGTGTCTCCTTATGTGGCAGAAGGGCTTTTGGCCCCTTCAGGCTGCAGGGCCCGCGACCTCTGCACCCTTATAGCTGCACCCCTGGTGCCCGCGGCACTTTGTAATGCACCTGATTTTGGGAGGCGCGCTGGAGGTGGTGCACTACAACCGTATGAAGCTATAGATTTATAGCTTCAGACATACAGTGAAGAAAATAAAATGTATCAAATACTTATCGCATGAAATAAGCATTTGATCACCGACCAACCAGCAAGAATTCTGGCTCTCACAGACCTCTTAGTTGTTCTGTAAGAAGCCTCCTGCTCCGCATTATCTGTATTAATTGCACTTGTTTGAACTTGTTACCAGTATAAAAGACACCTGTTCACACACACAATCAATCACACTCCAACCTCTCCACCATGGCCAAGGCCAAGAGCTGTCTAAGGACACCAGGGACACAATTGTAGACCTGCACAAGGCTGAGATGGGTTACAGGATAATGGGCAGCAGCTCGGTGAGAAGGAGACAACTGTTGGTACAATTTTTAGACAATGGAAGGAAGCACAAGGTGACTGTCAACCTTCCTCAGTCTGGGGCTCGAGGCAAGTTCTCACCTCGTGGGGTAAGGATGATTCTGAGACAGGTCAGGACTACATGGTAGGAGCTGGTCAATAAGCTGAATACAGCTTGGGATACAGTCTCGCAGATTATTGTTAGTAACACACTGCACTGTCATGGAGTAAAATCCTGCAGGACACACAAGGTCCCCCTGCTCCCCCAGCACATGTCCAGGCCTGTCTGAAGGCCATCAATGACCATCTGGATGATCCAGTAGAGGCGGGAGAAGTTCATGTGGTCAGATGAGACCAAAATAGAACTTTTAGGTATCAACTCCACTCGGCGTGTTTGGAGGAAGAAGAAGGATGAGGACAACCCCAAGAACACCGTCCCCACGGTGACGCATGGGGGGGTGCAAACCTTGTACTTTGGCGGGGGCTATTCTACAAAGGGGACAAGACAACTGCACTGCATTGAAGGAAGGATGGATGGGGCCATGTATCGCCAGATTGTGGCCAACAACCTTCTTCTCTCAGAGCATTGAAGATGGGTTGTGGATGTGGACACTGACCCAAAACACACAGCCAGGGCAACTAAGGAGCGGCTCCGTAAGAAGCATTTCAAGGCCCTGGAATGGCCAAGTTTGTCTCCAGACCTGAACCCAATGGAAAATCTATGGAGAAGCTGAAACTCAATGTAGCCCAGCGACAGCCCCGAAACCTGAAAGATCTGGAGAAAATCTGTATGGAGGAGTGGGCCAGAATTCCTTATGAAGTGTGTACAAGAACTACTGGGAACGTCTGACTTCTCTAATTGCAAACGAAGGTTTCTGTACCAAATACTAAGTTCTGTTTTTCTATTGTATCAAATACTTATTTCATGCTATAAAATGCAAATTAGTTATTTAAAAATCCTACAAAGTGATTTTCTGGATTTTTTTTTTTTAGATTTTTTTTTTTAGATTCTGTCTCTCACAGTTGAAGTGAACCTACAATGAAAATTCCAGACCTTTCCATTCTTTGTAGGTGGGAAAACCTGCAAAATCACCAGTGTAACAAATACTTATTTTCCCCACTGTAGTTGTCAAATAGATTTAATGCTCAAGAAATACAATGTTCCCATGAGTAGAACAACACTGAATAGTCTACAATCTATTCCAGCCTCTGTTGTCTTGACAGGTGGAAGTCATTGTTTTTCTAGACAATACATGATGGCAAACACTAAGGGTGACATGTCCCAAGAGGCCAACGCCAGTTTTTTGGTTTATTTTGCACCAAAACCACTTTTGATGGCATATTCTTGTTGTAAATAAACTGTCATACACTAAAACTAGGCGCATTACACGGCGGGCACGACATTTTATAATGCACCTAAACATGGTGCGCTGTGCACTCTGTCGCGCAATGCACCTTTTTTGACGCGAGTCGCCTTTTTAAGTTTTCTATGCACGGTATACTTGACGCCAGTTTCTGGAAAGGATCAGACTTTCTGGCGCGCCTTACACTGATTTAATGTGCCTAAAACTGGCATAGATACGCCACTTTTCTGACACGTCGCCCTTAGTCAATATAACCCCAGATTTATTATGTATTTTATGAGATCATAAAAACCCTGAAGATGTGTTCACACACTTGTCTTGGCTTCAGGTGACAACTGATTCCCCAAAACTCTAGATGTGGTGGGACACATAACAGTAGGGCAAACTGGAGTCCATTGACTTCTAACATCGCCCATCGTAAGACCCATCAATTTCATGGCAGGAAACTCGATCCCATCAAATTAAACAGGAACTTATGACGATCTTCAGATACAGAAATGCAGAGCTTTATCAATTCAACGTAAGGAGAAGCCTCTGCCCATCTGATGTTCAAGCCAAAGCACCTAAGTAGGAGGCTGGAGTTAGGTCATTTCTTTACAGAGAATTTCTGCTTTTAGTTGTAAATACCTGGAGCCACTTTGGTCCGGGCTCGACTAAACTGAATTTGATGCGGAGAGTCTCTCTTGGTGTGATGACAGTGCAAGATCGGCGGCCCAAAGTCATTTAACTATTTGAAAACACAAGTTACTAATTCAAACCAGTAAAAGCTGCCCGTCTGCCCCCTTTAAAACTTTAACCCACCTGGATGTATGGGTACGTCCTAGTGGCGTTAAGGAGCTGTGTAGTGGGATCACAGTGCTAATTGTAGCTAACACTTGCCGGTTACAGTGGGGGATGGAGCCGGCGCCGTCCCGCGCTGTTTAACCCCTTAGGTGGCCTTGGAATCTAAATCAATGAGAAAAGGTGCCGTGCACCGTTCCTCACTGTAATCGGAGCGTCCGCGGCATAATTGCTGTGTCCTGATCAGTGAACGTGGCAGCTAGTAGCCTTATGAAGGCCTCCATCACCGCCATGTTTTCTCTTCTACTACTACCTGCCCCAGTATCACACCCCCAGTATCACACGGCACCATAGGCCCCATTTAGGGCCTAGACAATGGGTAGTCGAAGGTGGGCGACTGCCTAGGACACCACTTGATTCCAGGCAGGAAGAAGGCACAAGAAGGCATGGATGGGACTGAATATTCCCATTGCGGGGCGTAATGTGCTTTAGTTGCCTAAGGACCAGAATACCTTGTCCCAGTCCTGGCCCCATTTGGCACCTTTTGCCGGGTTGTGGTTATGGCTGTTGGAGTAACCTCTGAGGCTCCCTGTGGTTTCACTGCAGTGGATGATGACACATTTTGGGGTTCACCTTCTTCCTGGTCAGAAGTATGTTCCCCCCTGTATGTATACAAATCTTCAACATCTTGTCCTAGAATTAGGCGCAGTAGTATGGGGCCTCTTCCGCTGTGGAGCATGAGGAGCATCTCAACCATTACTCCTCCAGCTCTACAGTCATCTATACTCCGGTAATAACCTCTAGGGTGGTCTTTGGGGTGTGCCGGATGCACGGTTGTGCAAGGAGCAGGGACCATTCCTGCAGCCAAGGCCATTATGAACCCCAATATCATGTAGGAGAATTATGCTAGGAATGGAAGCATTAGGTCACTGTATGGCGGAATACACAGTCCGGCATTACTACAGCATAGTAGTGGTAACACGGTAAAGCATTGGGACTTCCATGTACGGAGGTGGCAGCCTGTAGTTTTCAACACTCACCTATAGGCATTTCCGGTGTGCACAGATCTGACTTACAGCATCGATTGCTGGTTACTGTTCTGCTGTAAGGGGTCCTGAGAACAATCACGTCTGTACATTCCTGCGAATACCCACAGCCCCGCACAAAGGTCAATGGGGAAACTGCAAAAGATAGAAGAGGAAGCTTGAATTCAGAATAAAGAAGGATACATTTGTGTGATTGGGGTCCAATGAGGTTTCCATCTAGAGTCACCTGTTAATACTCTGACTAATGAGTTGGGAACACGCAAGAGGGTGGTGCCAGGGAGGAAAGGAAAGAGGAAATGAGTCAGGGAGAAAAGGTGCGGAGGGGGGGAGGGGGGAAGGGGAGGGGGGGGGGGGGGGGGGAATAAACAGGGGATTCGGATGAAGAGAGCCGTAGAGAAGGAGCCAGGGAGAGAGCAGGAGGAAGAGAGGATGAGCCACAGAGAGAGCAGGAGGAAGAAAGGATGAGCCAGGAAAAGAGAGGGTAAGCCAGGAAGAAAGTAGGGCAAGAGAAAGAGAAGATGAGCCAGGGAGAGAGTAGGAGGAAGAGAGGACGAGCCAGGGAGAGAGCAGGAAGAAGAGAGGACGAGCCAGGGAGAGAGCAGGAAGAAGAGAGGAAGAGCCAGGTAGAGAGCAGGAGGAAGAGAGGATGAGCCAGGGAGAGAGCAGGAAGAAGAGAGGACGAGCCAGGGAGAGAGCAGGAAGAAGAGAGGACGAGCCAGGGAGAGAGCAGGAAGAAGAGAGGACGAGCCTGGGAGAGAGCAGGAAGAAGAGAGGACGAGCCTGGGAGAGAGCAGGAAGAAGAGAGGATGAGCCAGGGAGAGAGTAGGAAGAGAGGACGAGCCAGGGAGAGAGCAGGAAGAAGAGAGGATGAGCCAGGGAGAGAGCAGGAAGAAGAGAGGACGAGCCAGGGAGAGAGCAGGAAGAAGAGAGGATGAGCCAGAGAGAGAGCAGGAAGAAGAGAGGACGAGCCAGGGAGAGAGCAGGAGGAAGAGAGGACGAGCCAGGGAGAGAGCAGGAAGAAGAGAGGACGAGCCAGGGAGAGAGCAGGAAGAAGAGAGGATGAGCCTGGGAGAGAGCAGGAAGAAGAGAGGATGAGCCAGAGAGAGAGCAGGAAGAAGAGAGGATGAGCCAGGGAGAGAGCAGGAAGAAGAGAGGATGAGCCAGGGAGAGCAGGAGGAAGAGAGGATGAGCCAGAGAGAGCAGGAGGAAGAGAGGATGAGCCAGGGAGAGCAGGAGGAAGAGAGGATGAGCCAGGGAGAGAGCAGGAGAAAGAGAGGACGAGCCAGGGTGAGAGCAGGAAGAAGAGAGGATGAGACAGGGAGAGAGCAGGAGGAAGAGAGGATGAGCCAGAGAAGGATGTGCGCAGGAAGGAAGAGAGGCAATGAGCACAGGGCGAGAGATGAGAGCAGGAGAAGAGAAAGATGAGGGACGAGCAGACGTCAGGTGCAGGCAAGAAAGAAGCAAACAAGCCAGAGAGAGAACAGGAGGAAGAGAGGACGAGCCAGAGAGAGAGCAGGAGGAAGAGAGGATGAGCCAGAGAGAGCAGGAGGAAGAGAGGATGAGCCAGAGAGAGAGCAGGAGGAAGAGAGGATGAGCCAGAGAGAGAGCAGGAGGAAGAGAGGATGAGCCAGAGAGAGGGATGAGGGAGAGAAGAGAGGATGAGCCAGGGGAAGAGGGAGAGGGACAGAGGAAGGAGGATGAGCAGAGAAAGGAGAGGCAGAGGAAGAGAGATGAGAGGGAGGAGAGAGGATGAGGGGAAAGAGAGAGAGAGAGGATGAGAGGGACAGAGAAGAGATGAGGAGAGAGAGAGGATGAGCAGAGGAGAGAGATGAGGAGGAAAGAGAGATAGAGCAGAGAAGAGGATGAAAGGAGAAGGAGGAGAGCAGAGGAATGAGCAGGAAGAAGAGAGGAAAGGCAAGGAGAGGGATGAGCAGAGGAGAAGAGGAGATGAACAGAGAAAGAGGATGAGGGCAAGAGAGAGGATGAGGCAGAGAGAGAGAGAGCAGGAGGAAGAGAGGATGAGCCAAGGAGAGGAGAGGATGAGCAGAGTAGAAGAGAGGATGGGACAGAGAGAGGATGAGGCAGAGGAGAGAGAGGAGAGCAGAGAGAGGGATGAGACAAGGAGAGAGGAAGAGAGAGGATGAGGGGAAAGAGGATGAGCCAGAGAAGAAGGATGACGGCAGAGGAGAGAGGGGAGACAGAGGAGAGAGATGAGTGGAGAGGAGAAGAGAGATGAGAGGAGAAGAGAGAGAGAGGGAGAGAAGAGGATGAGCCAGAGAGAGAGCAGGAGGAAGAGAGGATGAGACAGAGAGAGAGAGGAGATGCAGAGGAGAAGAGATGAGGAGCAGAGGAAGAGAGAGGGAGAGAAAAGAGGATGAGGCAGGGAAAAGAGAGGAGAAGAGGGAGAAGAGGGAGGAGAAGGAAAAAGAGAGGGGAGAGGGAAAGAGAGGATGAAGGAGAAAAGGGGGAAGACAGGGAGAGAAGGATGAGAGGGAGAAGAGAGAGAGCCAGAGAGAGAAAAGGAAAAGAGAGGATAGAAGAGAGGGAGAAAAAACAGAAGGAGAGAGGAAGCAAGAGAGAGGAGAGGGGAAGAGAGGATGAGACAGAGGAGAGAGGAGAGGAAGAGGGAAGGGTGAGGGACAAGAGCAGAAAAAGGAGAGACAGAGAAGAGAGGACAAGGAAAAGAGGGAGAGCAGAGAAGAGAGAGGGAGAGGAGGGAGAGAGAGGAAGAGAGAGGAGGGGAGGGGAGAGAGGAAGAGAGAGGAGAGGGCGAGAGAGAAGAGAGGATGAGCCAGGGAGAAGAGAGGATGAGCCAGGGAGAAGAGAGGATAAACCAGGGAGAAGAGAGGATGAGCCAGGGAGAAGAGAGGATGAGCCAGGGAGAAGAGAGGATGAGCCAGGGAGAAGAGAGGATGAGCCAGGGAGAAGAGAGTGACCATGATGTATGCAGTAGTAGGAGAATTTAGTGATGTGGACATTGACTGGGGAGGTGCTGGTGTTTGATACCTACAATATAAAGTCTTTTGTGCATCATCTACTCACCGGCTCCTATAGAATTGAGAACGCTCTGGATTTGAGGATATGTGGAATCTGCCAAAAGTACCAAAAAGAAGTCAGTGAAGGTCAATGAGAACAAAACACATGGGGCGGATACCAAGACCTGTGGCGGAGACCAGTCCTATTCCCCATACACTAGGACATTCCTGCTATGGATTATTGCTGAGATAACCCATCCCGATATATCCATTAGTTAGCACATGGCCGACTCTTCTTTTGGGGGGGGGGGTAAGCCAATCTGTAGATAAGTCCTGGGATACATGACATTAAGCAGTGATGAGAGTGGGGGGTTTTTTAATAACTTTGGGAGAAAAAAAAATGGGGGCCGTAAAGGGGCACCCAGTTATTTTTCTGACATCGTGCTTGACAGTGTGGTTGGAGCGTCAATGCTAGAAGCATCAACTACTGGACCCAAGGGACTGGGGGCAAATACAGGGGCAACAAGCTCTTGGATGCCAGTGACAGGAGAGCAGTAACTACGTAACCTCAGGGACAACAGGGCAAATACAGGGACAATAAACCTTTGAATGCCAGTGACAGGGGAGCATCAACTACCTAACCCCAGGGACTTGGGGGGCAAATACAGGGGCAACAAACTCCTGGACTTCAGTAACAGGTAGCAGCAACTACTGAACCTAGTGATTGGGGGGGAGCAAATAGAGGGACATTAAACCCATGGAAACCAGATACAAGGAGCAGTAACTACATGCCATGACTAAGGACATACTGTCCGAAATGCGTTGTTTTTTTAGCCTTTATCCCCCCGCATATCTAGCTCCTTTTTTAAAATGATATTTAATGAAAGTTTATTTTCGAACCTAGACTTACCTTCTGACCATTTGTATTGCTGATCACATCTGGTTTAGATGTCAGTGAAGTAAATACAGGGGCAACTGGTGCTGAGACATTAAAGAACTCTGGGTACAGTTGTACTTGACTACATAAGGGAAAACTCCTGATAGGTCATTCTGCTTCTGGTGATACGACGTTTATATAGGAGCCATCATTGTACCCTCAAAAATTTATTTTTTATAAATAAACAATACTACCACGTTTACGAGGGATCAGTACACGAGTCAGAGGATTAGGAGTATTGTTAGATATGCGACAGTGTGGATTGGATGGGAACTTATGTAGCAAATGTTGGTGTTATGAGATTGTATGGTTGTAACTTATTAAATTTTTTGCTAAAATGTATGAAGGTAAATTTTTTGTTTTTATTGCATGTTTTACATCTATACTTTTAATTGGTTATTTCTTTGTTATTTTTAGTTAAATGGCTATACATTGTTACTTAATCAATTAATACAAACTTGTACAAATCCTATGCTTTTATTTGTTATTGTATGTAGCCCACGCCGCCCGCCATCTCGCCCACGACCGCCCCGCCTACATCTAGCATCTATGGAACATCCTGATTCGGGTTTCTTAAAAATGTCTTCATGTCAAAATCCATTCAAAACCTAGGAAAGTTTTATGATTAGGGTTAAAAAAAAAAAAAAAAAAAAAAAAAAAAAAAAAAGCTCTTTACTAATCTACTTATTCACAAGCAGGATCCTATTATATTGACTATACCCCGGACCTCCTTGTTGTCTCAAAAAAAAGTCAAAATCCTTAACAGTCCTTAAAGTTCCTACCCACTGATGGTTTGTTGATCGGGGCCACCGGGCGGTGGTGGTGGTAAACATTGCTCAAAAAAGGGTTTTAATAAGGGAGGGGTAACTAAAGGTTGGGTTTAACGTGGTATTTAATTAACAATTTGTGGGGGTGGTTTTATAGAGAGGGGTAACAAGTTGGATTCGAGGTGGGTTTTTCAGATCGGGATAGGTGGTGGTAAAACGGTAAAGGAGGTTAACAATTGGTAACAAATGCTCTCAGTGCATGTGGGGGAGGAAGGGATGGAGGGGAAACTAGGAAACATATGAGGAAGGGGGGGCAAAAATGGCGTCAGACACCAAGACGCTCTGTGGGACTTTGGTTGGAAATCGCTAGTGTGAAACTTATAAGAAGAGGAAAGAAGGAACCATGGGGGGAGTGAGTCAAATGAAATATTGTTCAATTGTAGAGGATATCAAATTTATACACCTGCCTTGAGAGAGGCCAGGGGTCGGTGTGAGTTTTGGGGGTGTGTTGGTTGATTAGGGGGTGTTGGGGGGGTGATTAATGTGTTTGATTAGGGTGGTTTTGAGTGCGTTGTTGTGGATTATGATAAAGTTGTCGTTTTGTGTTTTTTTGTGGGGTGTGTGTGTTTGGTTGTTGTTTATGTGCCGGTGTTAGATTTGATATGATTGAGTTGGTGGTTTAGTGTGTTGGGGTGGTGATTTGTTTGTATGTGTTTTGTGTTAGTGATTTACGGGATTGAAGGGTGGGCGAGTGTGGATGTGGCAGTGTGATGTGAGGTGATTGTGATTTGGTTTGGAAGGGATGGGGTTTGTTGGTGTTGTGGTTTATTGTTTTTGATAAATAATGGTGGGTCGGTTTGTCTTGAGGTTTGTGTTTGTTTGAGGGTTTGGCTTTTTGATTTCTGATTATTATGGTGCGGTTCGGGTGTTAAAGTGTGTGTGATGTTTTTGATGTGGATGTGGTTGAACGATCTGGTGATTATGCTGGGTGGTTTGTGTAGTGTGTGTGTGTAGTTGTCGGTGTGTGATCTTTTTGGGGTGGGATATTTCAGTGATTATGTGTGAGTGTGTGATGGTGAGGGCTGTTGCAAGTTGTTTTGATTATGATGTGTAGTGTTGATTTGATTGATTTTGTATAACGGTTTGAGGAGTGGGTTGGGTGGTGTTTGAGGTTCGATTGTAGATTGATAGTTAGGGGTGTTGAAGTTGTTTATTGGGTTTTTTTTTTTGTGTTACCTTGGTGATTATGATGTTTGGATTAATGATAAAGAACCATAATGGTTCCTGAAGGAAGATGGATTTTGTTCCTCTCCTAGAGGAGAGAGAATAGAGGGGTCCCTTAACCTTCATCTTTCTTATTGAAGGATTTTGAGTAAGTTTTTTTCTACTTTCTGCTTCTTACAAACCGTTATGTAACTTTTATAACTTTATATATGGAAGGTTGATTTATTGTTTGTTCTTCATTTTATATTTTGTAATATGGAAGGTATGAAATAACCTGATAACAGTATGATTCAAGTTATTAGATTTTTGTTTGCACTTTTGTAGTTGTTTTTTTGTGTGTTGCCCTCGGGGACAGTGTTTGCGGGGGGGGACAGTTGTGGGAGGGACCGGGGGACAGTATTATAGTGTGATACAGTGTGATGTGGTAATTTTAAAACAGATTGTTTGATCATCAAGTTCCCCTTTTAACGTCCATGTTAATACCTAACTATTCATGTGGAAAAAAAAAGGAAAAAGAAGGAAACGAAAGCAAAAGAAAAAAACGAAGGGTCTATGTGAATTTTTTGATATTTGCGTAAAACAAACAAAGTTTTACCAATTTGTGGTTGTGTTTTTGTTGGGGACGTTGAGGTATTGTGATGTGGGGTCGTTTTTGGTTATTTTTTTATGTTGTTGGTATTCGTTTTCTTAGAAAATGAGTGCCGGAACGGGGTGGGTTTTTGGTTCTAAGGGGGGTGGGGGTTTCTGTTTGGGCTGGTGGTTCAATAGAGGGAGATTTAGGGGTTCTTATTATGGTATGTAATTGGTTTGTAAATGTTCTCTCCTGAGTGTTCACTGAGGGTTGGAATAACGTCTACTATATATAAAGTGTTCTTTTGTTTTCTAAGCACTAATATAATATATAGATGCTAATTAATTAACTTGGATAAAATAAAGCGTTACGTGGAGTTTTGTTATATGCGTGGAGGAAACGCAGGGTCTGGCTTTATTTTAATGTTATCGTTTTTTAATGGTTCTGGAGATGTGGGCCAGTTCACCACTGCCGGCACTTTTTAAGAATTAAACGACACTTTTAATATTAGTACCTGCTTCCTTGGATTTTATGGGAATTGCAATACCGGTTTTGCGCCGGACCGCGTCCGCACATGTTGTTCGCCTTGCCTTCCTATTATAGATGCAAATGGTGCATAAAGTAGATTGTGTGCTGTCAGGTTTCTTATACGAGATCCAAAAAACTATGCAAGTGACATTGAGGCGTTTGCATTTGGCTGCTTTTGGGGGGTATTCCATCGACGGTTCATGTCTCATAGCTAGATTGATTTGGAAAAAAAGGTCGCTCTTACTCTCTGTGAACATGTAAGGAAAATTCTCTATTTATAAGGTTACTTTAAGGTTTGGCGTTTTTTATCGTTATATAGTTGGGGGGTTATTTTACGTTCATTTGCTGATATTTGGTATGTTTAACAATCTTATTGGTTCCATAATGCTATTGCTCTATCTCACTGATGATGGTGACTTTTGTCGTTTGAAAGATTTATGACTTCTGATAGGACTCTTACAAATAGAGGGCGATATGTATGAATCCCGCCGGGTCGGGGCGAGAGGGGGGACGGGGGAGGGCGCACTACTCATTCCCGCCAGTTTTCCGGCGTAATCTGCTCAGGAGCGTGATTTTTTGGTCTGGGGCCGGGGCGCGCTCACGGGGGGACGCGCTCTCCGCGCTCATTTCATCACGATGTAAAGTCAGCCGCCGCTCTCACCTGTGGGTTAGGCGCGTGATAACCAGTGCGGGGGGAGGGGGGGGCGACCGAGAGTCCAGTGCGGCGCTGACGCGCTATGGATTCGCCGTGCCAGTGCGAGGCGGGGGGGGTTTTGCATTAATGCTTTTCTGTGTCGGTTGTTTGTTTTACGGTAGGTTTTTGCACTTGATTTTTTGTGATTATCGAGGCCCGGTATGATTTTTGTTGGTTTTGCTTTGCCTCGTATGTTATTTTGTGTGTTGGTTAGTGCAACTCGTCATGGGGGGAAGCGAAAAGATCCCAGACGGCCTCGCCAGTGTTGTTGTGGGGGGGGGCACAGACAGAGCGATGGATGGGGGTGTGGGGGGGGGAACTACATGGGCGCAGCGCAGTGCGGGGGGGACCTTATGGCGCGTCAGGTGGCCGGGAGGGACTGCTAGCCCGAACAAAAAAAAAAAAAGAAAAAAAAAAATATACAGTTCCGAAGTCGCGAGACCAGGAGATGACAGATGAGGCTTTTGGAACCACAGCGGAAGAATAGAAAAGGGAAATGGGTAAGGAAGAGAAAGGGAAAAGGGAGGAAAGAAAGGAAAAGGAAAATAAATTTCCAGATTTGTCGGTTGGAGATGGAATAATATGAAATCAAAAATCGCCTTTATAAAGACGTTCAACATTCTCAGAAAAAAAGAGATGAAATGACCTTATAAAAATATAAAAAATATAATACATTAATAATTAAAAATCACTCTTTCCAATTTCCCTAATTCAAGAATTTTAGGGGGATTATAGGAAATTAGGGGAAGAAAATGGAAGGGGATATGGAAAAGGCAGGGAAAATCCGTAATTCAAATTCTGAAACGTTATTTTCATTTGGGTCGGCAGTACAGAAGAAGAAAAAGAAAGAAACAAGAAAAGTAGAAGAATAGAAGAAGAAGAGAGAAAGAAATCAGAGATTCCCCAGAATAGGACGACATGTGTGCTTTAATTATTACAACCTTATGGAGAGACTATTGACCAATCAAATTCAAAAGCGGGGTCAGTTTTCAAAAATTCAGTCAAAAATGCCAGAATAGAGCTGATTGCGTTTGTAACTAGCGGTGGTGGTCTTGGCCATATATGCTTATTGCTGACCAATCACGGAGCGCGAGTACTTTCTCATAGAGTTCTATGGGGAAAAAGGAAATTCAGAGCCGGAGCTCTGTGATTGGCTAAGTTAAATTTAACAAGAAGGGCGACGTTATTTGGTCCAATGGGAGAGCGAGCGACGCTCTATGGGTGTTATATTGGCAATCTGAATAAAAATGTACATGGCCGGAAATTAAAATGATAATACGGAAGAAGTATGTCCGATGTTTGTATATAAAACGAATGATAATATGAGTGGTAAAGAATAAAAAAAAAATATTTTTAATCAATAATTTCATGTGTTTTTCTGTATTTTGTTTTTGCACCTCTACTATTGATCTTGGCTTCGAAAAATAAAGATAATAAAACTTTGATTTTTATTGATTTATTAATTTTTTTTCAGTTATCCCCCACCCCTATATTCTTATTTCGTAATATTATATTAACATAGGGACTAATTCTGTTGGTGTTGTTTTAATAATTTGATTTCTGCATTGTACTGATATGATTTTTATTGCCATTAGAAGGAAAAGATAACCCAAGGAGAGGTAGCTTCGCTCTCCCAAATGTGGTTCCAAAAAATTAACCGCGCACTCTTTTAAACTTAGCAATAACAGAGGTAATAGCGCGCCAGAGTATTTCTTTTCCCATAAGAAACCTCTGATGAGGGTCAGTAGCTCGCGCTCTGATTGGCTAAGCTGGAACGGAATAGCCCCACGCCCAGCTTCAACCTAATAGCTCGTTTTCTGCCCTCTATTTTACATGTATTTTTGAATGTCCCGCCTGTTTGAATATGATTGGTCAATTTTTCTCCACTAGGTTATAATGGTCTTTGTCGCTCCCTCCTATTCTGTATGGTCAAATTCTCACTCATTAGAGTGATAATGGGCACTGGATTCGCTTTCCTTTTCTGTGGCTGGTTTTAATGGTCAAGACCGACCAATAAGAAGAGCTTAAACAATTTGAATTACTGTATTTCGGGCCAGATTCTCTCTATTGCAATTCCCTATGTTGCGTTCGGTTCCCTTGGGGACACAACGCGTTGTTAGGATTTTATTAATGATTTATAGTAAAGATTTTTTCTTTTTTTTTTTTCTTACTCTAATGCGCACGGTTTTGCTGAATAAGTGCGAGATTCAGTGCGCGTTCCTCCATGATACAGTGGCGAGAATAGATGTAGCGAGATGTAGTATAAGAGAAGTAGTAGTAGTAGCTCGCGCTTGATTGGCTGGGTGGGATATAGGAAGCCACCGCTTTTAGTCAGCTCTATTACGCTCTTTTCTGTATTTATTACTGTATTTATTTTTTTATTTTGATAACTGTCCCGCCTTGGGAATATTTTCTTTTTTTTTTTTTTTTTTATAAAAGTGTTGTATTTTTGATAGAATTTTGGTATTTATAAACCATCAACTTTCCTTGTATTAAAAATCTTTTTACTTAAAGCCATGCATGCCATACTACAAATCATATAATATACAAGTTTGGCCGTAGTAATTTTGGCCCAACAGTTGCACAGACATTTACAATATTGATAATATTAGTGTTGAGTTTGGAAAGACACGCACCATAATACAGTTGTTTAGCTTAACAAATCTGATTCGTTTCCCATTCAAACCAAATTTTCACCCCTTCCACTATATTTATATTAAGATCGCTTGACCACACCGCAAACAAATCTCTGTTTTCCGACGCCGCAACCCCCACCCCCTAATACACAACCGTGCAGAAACACTCTCAACCCGCTGCGAAGCGATCCAGGCGCTCCATCTATCCAAATTTGTCCGGTACCCCCCTTGCTCAAGGGTGAGCTATTACATAGCTAGGTCTCCATTCACTAATTGCTTCCACTGCCCAGTGATGGGGACACCCTGAGGTTTCCAGTTTAGTAGTATAGTTTTGCGGCTAGTACATGAGGACTCCTGAATAGTGTCGCTCAGCTGACGTCTGGAATATATACCACCAGACCTAGTAGACTAACCTGCGAGCACACACTGATGGCCAGTCAAGTTTATTTCATCAAGAACTCATGAACCTCGGGACAAAAATGTTATAATCACTCGGGGCACATCCATACAATATGGTACTAGGGAGCTCTGCATTATTACATCTGGTGCACATCGGCTTGCCAGTTTCCACCATCAGGGCCAATTCGCGTAGGTGTATTATATACCTGTGTAAACCATTTAATCTGTATGTCACTGATCCTAAACTAATTACTGTTGGACCTCCATGGACGCACCAGCTCTTCCAAATGATGATGCTCAGCTCAGGAATGTCCCCACACCACTTCTCGAAGGCTTTTTCAATAAGGAGACGGCTGACACAGCATTATGGCTTTTATAAAATGTAGACATGGTTTTATTTGATCCTCCGTCGAGACACCTCTCCAAAGTGCCACACTCCATTCGGGATAGCGCCCCCCCCCAAATTGTTTGAACCAGATGACGCAATGGAAATATATGAAATAGGGCCCCTGTTGTAAGTTGAGACTATTCGCCAGCTCCTGGAAATCAGGAAATTTCCCATTCCACATATAATTGCCCAAGATATTAATGCCCCTTTCGCGGCAAGATTTCAAGTACCATCATGACCTCCAATTTGGAAGCCTTCCATTGCGCCATAAGGGCTTGTACGGGGCCACGCTCTCCCTCTCCTTCGCCACATAGAAAAACCAACAAAATCTCATTCCATCTGCAACTGTTTGCCGCCATAGTGGCAGTGTAATGCCGGATCGGGTATTTCCCCTGTCACTGTACCACTAAATTAGCAAGTGTCAATCATATGACCCCCAACCAAGGCTGCCTCAGTTGCCACCGCTGGATATTGTGGGTCTGCTGCAATCCACCATGCCTGCTTAATGAACAGCTGGACCGCGAAGCGTAGGTAGAGTGAAAATCGGAGAGGGCATAACCCTCCATCCTCATAGAGAAGCCCTCAGTGTATTTTTCCTTCCTAGGGGTGCTACCCACCCAGAGGCATGCAGAAATCTGTCGTTCCACAGACTGGGACAATGCGCACTGGAATACCATAGGAGCCGCCCTATACAAGTTACGCAGCTTAGGCAAAGGACCATTTTATAATTTTGATCGACCAACAGAGATAGCAGGTAATGACTTCAATTTGCATGTTTCTTAGTCATTCGGTCACTGCAACTGACAAGTTAAGTGCATGACTTTGCACATCTTTTTTGTAATATGTATGCCGAGATAAGGTGAATTGTTCTGCAATCTCCATTGAAATCTTGCGGAAACATCCTCGTGTTGGACTTCGTCCACGACAATTTGCATGGACTTAGCCAGTTCACTTTTTTTGCAGAGAAGGCCCATAGAGGTTTATACATCTTAGAAGGGATCCAAAGGAATCTAGAGGGTTCGCAGGTCACACCAATAGATCAATCATGTTAAGTGACACTTTATCCGTTATCCTGTATCTCAGCCTTCTATCAACGGGATTATTTATTTATCAAATTTGACAATGGGTTCAATTTGCCTCAAGGAACACACATCAAGGGGGTATAGGGGACACCCTGTCGAGTGCCTCTTCCCAACTGAAATTTTCAGAATCATCCGTTCACTCCAGCACTCTCGCCGTTGGCTTCCGACTATAGGATCTGAAGCCATCTAAGGAACTCTGCAGGAACACCATGGCAATTATCACCTCCCACATGGAATCTCCACTATATGGAGGTCAAATGCCTTTTCATTATCCGCGTGACGCAATCACCCTATGCCCAGCGTTTTACATGGTAAACTGTAAATTCATTAACAAGTCTCCTATAGATTCATGTCTGCTAGATTTCCGGCTAAATCGGAATGGTCCATCCCGACCATAGGAAAGAATCATTGAATTTATGTATCAGCGCAGGACTTTGGTCTGGATTTTTGCGTCAATATTGATAAGTGTAAATAGGATGGTAAGATTGACAGAGCTCAGACGGTTTGCCCTTCTTCGTGTATGATACTATTGGTTGGCCTTAGTACTCGTTGATATGGGCAATTGTCATACTCAAAAGTGTGTTGAAACTCCTCCAATCGGGTGCAAGCTCTTCATGTACAACTTAAACCATTCCACGGGATACCTCATCCCGGCACGGGAGCTTTTTACCGGCCATCAGGGGACTTTAATGATTTTGGACTTCATCCTCCGTAATAGGGCCCCCCCAGCCCACAGTTTCCTTGCCTCAATGACATCACTGGCATTGAAATCGGCACTATGAAATCTTAATTTCGTGTCAGTGTGTTTAAGCTATAGAGGAATATAACGTTGTAATACTTGCGAACTGAGCGGCTATTCCCTCGGGACCGTCACTATTTCCCCCCTTGAATTTTTATTTTTTATATACAGAAATACCATCCTAGGGGATCTCCGTTTGGTCTCAAAAAGGCAAAAGACCTCCAATTTCTGTATCCCCTCGGCGAATATCGTATCATGTCTTTGTGTCAAACAGTCGCTTTTTCGTGTATTGGGTAGGAGCAAGTTGTAAGCCCCTTTGTTTCCTTTCAGCTATCCTTATGTTCTCATTAGGTTGACATCCCTTTCTCCGTACTTCAGCCTCTGCCTTGGGCCTAGTCCCTTCCAACTCTCACCTTTTAGATGCTTAAGGCTCAGTCTATGTGATGCTATGCATTGATGAGGGTCCCCATAGTCACAGCCTTTCAAGGCGTCCCAAGTTATCAATAGGGTCAGGCAGATCCCTTTGTCTTCGCCAATATCTCTGACTATCCCTCCCGGCATTTCCCTCCACAGACGAGGAACCTCTAGCATTTGGGTTCAATCTCCAGCTTTTCTGATACCACCAGACTGCTGATATTACCCGCCCCCGTAGGGGCGGCATGGTCCGAGATGCCTTCGGCTAGAGTCTGTGTCACCACCATGGATAACAGCTCCCACTTGCAAAAAGCGGAGATCTATGCGAGATAGGATCCCGAGGTTGCAGAGTAGCACGGAGAACTGCCTGTATGCTGGGTGTTTTCCACTCCACCACTCGTAGGCCACACGACATTGCCCATGTCCCTAAAGGTAGATCATGTTGGTCTTGGGGTAGGCGTCCATATCCTTGACAGGGTTGCGTTAAAGTCTTCCTCACCAGAACTGGAACCACGGATATAATACCAGAAATTTTCGCTAAGGATTCATACATCCAAACTAGATACAATGGACATTGGTGCACACATACCCCCTAGGACATATTTCCACTCCCGTAGATTTGCGCATGTTGCACAACATGTACCTACAGAGGGATCAATGTGAGCATTGACAAAGTAAAAGGGAGGTTTTTTGCCACCATATGGAGACCCCTTAGATAATTAGAGTATACCGCCATGTTAACAATCTTTCCATGGCCTATTGGAGTGACAGATATTTGCCCTCTCAAGTGAGGTATTTCTTGCAATACAACTATGTCCGGGGTTATATGACGGGAGGAATTGAACATAATGCCCTTTTGATTTTGCAATTGAGCCCGGACATTCACGATACTACATTTAAAGGACGCCATTTATAAGTTGTAGGCCAAATTACTTTACGGGTGGGTAGACCGGGCGCCGGACCCATGATAAGCCAGCCGCACCACAAACACACCACAACACACCACATTTTTACAACAGCTACCATACTACTCAAATCATACCCACCCCGCTCCTGCCCATACCAACAACTGGATAGAGCTATGTACCTAACCCGTTTGTGAAAAAACATCTCTAATTTTCAATCATAGGGGAGCGTGACCGGAATTACAAAAAAGAAATCTGTCTACCAGAATAAAGAAGGTGAGGACCACCCTTCTAGTAAAATAGGACTAAGGTTCATTCCGCTGAGCTCTCACTAGCAATTAGAAGATCCCCCTCTTAACCCCATAAACCGGCCATTCGGTGCGTAATGGAGGCTTTACATTTAGATCTGGCGTTTGCCCCGTATTTTAACAAACTAAATCATTCAAGGAAAAAACCAAGACGCCCAAACTCTTTATAAGCACCCAGAAACCCTCACCATATACAATGGTCACTAAGACCCGCAGTAAAAGACAGTCCCTTATGCGTTTTCTGTCTCTCTGCGCCTATTAGCACTCATTCGCTCTCCCGGAGTGTTAAAGAACAGTGTCCTTGTCTTGATCTTTGGATATCTTAACCCCCACGTGGGATACAACATGGAATATCTCAGTCCAATTTTCATTAGACGGATTTGGAACCGTGGTTAAAACTGTTGCCTCCTTTTCCTTATGGACCTCAGCTTGTGTTGTAAAGGTTAAAAGGAGAGACGAGTTATTATCGTATTTTTCTCGCCTTTTCTTACCTTGCGGCTGTAGAATCGCGTCTCGGGTCCCGGTAGTTGAGCACCTTCATGTAAAAAGGACGTTGCCAGGAAGATCCGGGGTGGGAGCAGCCTGGTTGGACTACGGTCTGCGATCGTTTCAATCACGAATCATGATGACAAGGGTATTGGGATTAGAAGCTGTCGGATCAAGTTTTCTGTAAATTTTTTGGAGCATCCCCTCTTGGTCGCTCGTTCTGCTCCGGGAGAATAGTATGACGAACATTAATTTGCGGTGGCGGTTTTACGCGTCCTACCCTGTTTGCAGGATTTTGATCTGTTGTTGCATAGTTGTTGTACTCCTTGTGTGGGTGGCCGTTGTATCTTCCACTTCCACTTATACGACGCTCAGCCTCTGAGGTTCTTTCTCACTTTGTCAATGTCCTTCTACTAGTCGGTTGAGATGCTGCGGGATATGATCTATCTTAAACTGTAGAGCTGTCTGGCAGGAAGCCAAGGCGGACATTATTCTTTCTCTGATCCAGTGTGGCATGATGAGGTGATACAGCCTCCCTCCTCAGGTTTGTCTCATAGCAGTTCGGCCATGAGATGTGATTGCAGAGGGTGGGAAGACCCTTTTGTGCGGCCCATAGAAGCACACCCCTAGGACAGGGTTAGGAGTCTTTTGGTTGCAGCAAACAATTTAGACTAAATCGCAATGCGGTCGTTCTGTCCCCTCCGTTGGGATGAAAGCTGCAGGTTCTGACAGGGTCTCCTTTAGATTACTAATTGTGTGCAAGATAAGTTCTACTGGTTAATTAGAGAGGCTAAAGGCGGATTTCTGTGGATTCTTCAGGAGGTACAAAATATTAACACTTTTATCTCCATTGTCATAGTTCTACTGATTGACAGATCTCCGGAGGCTCCCAGGGGGACTGTATAAAGCCTGGCATTCCCGGGCAATTTAGATGAAGCAGCCCCCTGGCATTCACAGTCCAGGCATAGGAGAAAGGCAGAGTCTCTCAGAATAGTGGCTAATAGGGGCCCCTTTCAGCTCCTTCACTGCCCCCTTGTATCCTATTAGCCAGCAGGGGGGGTCACTAGGGTTGGGCGAGAGTCACACGGGTGTCTGCTTTACTTTCTCCGCCCGAACTTCCTCACCGGATCTCAGATGCAGGGCACCAGGTATAGTCGATACTCTCTCTGTGCTCTCATGCCCAGCATAGGGAGCGCAACTCTGGACTGTTCTTGCAGCAGCTAAATCACTGGTCACAGCTGATTATTCCGCGGGTCCAAAACTGCGGTTGGGAACGTCCCTCAGTGAATCACTCAGCCGTCCTCCCGGTAGGAATTACAGGGGATATGGTCAGGGGAATCAGGATGTAGAAGGATAAGATAAAGCAGAGTCTCACTTCATGCGACCCTCACAAGAATGCCGGCTAGACCACGCCCCCTGCTTCAACAATCCGCCTTGGATTTGATTGGTCAAACTTTCCATTAGGATATAATGGGTCTTTGTCGCTCTATTCTGATTGGGGTTATGCCGACCAATCGAAGAGATTAAACAATTTGAATTACTGTATTTCCGGCAATTCTCTCTTATTGCAATTCCATGTAGCGCCGGTTCGGCGGACAATACGCGTATGCTTCAGGTTTTTAATGCTTTATTGTAAGAATAAAGGGTTGGCTTCTTTATATGATAATGTTTTCAATTAATAAGAAAATGATTTTTTTATTTAATACTTTCATGCCGCACAGGGCTATGCGACAAGACGGATTTCAGAGGCTCCATCTCTCCATAGACTATAATGGAGAGATGTAGCTCGCATCTCGATTGGAGGGTTAGCCAAGCCCCGCTAGCTCAGCCACATATCAGCTCTTTCTGCCTTATTACTGTATTTTGAAACTGTCCCGCCTTTGATTTATGATTGGTCAACTAGTTCTCCATAGGTTTTAATGGGTTCACTGTCGCTCCTGTTATCGATTGGACGGGTCTTATGACGAACCAATGATGAATAGGTTTTCAGTAATTTGAATTACTGTATTTTCACGGCCAATTCCATATCGATTTCTTGATATTGCGTCCGTTTCTAGAAATTTTTGGAAAGTGATTTTTTTTTTTTATTATGTTTATTTTTGAGGTTCAGCTTTTTTCTGACACTGTTTTCCCCCTTTAAAAGGCGATTTTTTTCGGATCATACTCCTGTTTGCCGGGGGTAGCGGGCGCCGGTTTTCTGTCGCGATCTTCTTCTGCTTCCTGCTGTTCCTCCTGCTTCATTTCGCCTCTGCCGGGGATTTAGAAAAAAAAAAAACAGGTCTCCCTGTGGGACCCCGAGACGCACGCGCCTCGTTTTGCCGACTCGCCATGTCATCCTGGGATTTTTCGAGCGCACCGGGTCCCGCCCCGGAAACGCCTCCCCCGCGCCCACCCCGGGCCCCCGCCCCCCCCTTATGTGGGGCGCAGCTAAAAGGGGCGAACACGGGCCCCCTAACATGCATCCCTGGCCGAAAAAAAAAACAGGCGAAAAGCCGTTTCATGCGACCAAAATTTTTTAAAGGGGGAAATTCTTGGGTAAGATAGAAAGGGTTGTCCTTTACAGGACGGATACTCCGTCAGGCAGGGGCGTAACTAGAATTCATAGGGCTCCACAGCAAAATGAGATATAATGACAATAAACTAATACAGCAGCAGAGGCAGCAATACTTAAAGGGGTTGTCTCATCACATTGATTCATCTCACCTCAGTCCGGTTTTCTTGGTTTCACTTTGAATTTTGAGGCGTGTTTACGGCTTCTACTAGGTGCGTAGAACAGGCTTTTGGTTTTAGCAACCAGGGTGGCGCCTAAAGGGGAGATCAAAAGGTCTGTAGCTATACAAACCCGTGCTGGCAGCCATCAGGAGAGATCAAAAAAGGTTGTGTTAACAACCCGTGCGGCGCCCATCAGGGGGATTAAACGGTCTGTAGTATAAAAAAACCCGTGCTGGGACCTATCAGGAGAGATTGAAAAAGGTCTGTTTGCTATAGCAAACCCGTGCTGGAGCCCATCAGGGGAGATTGAACAGGTCTGTAGCTTTTGCAAAACCCGTGCTGGCAGCCTATCGGGGAGATCAAACAGGTCTGTAGCAAGCAACTGTGTGGCGCCCAGGAGAGACGAACAGTCTGTAGCTATAGCGACCATGCTGGCGTCATAAGGGGAAAATAGAAAAGGTTGTAGTAAGCGACCCTGTTGGCAGTTCCAGAAGAATTACACAGGTCTGAGTATAGCAAACCCGTGCTGGCAGCCCATAGGGAGTGGAACAGGGTTGACTTAGAAAACCCGTGCTGGGAGCCCATCAGGGAGATGGAACAGGTCTGTAGCTATAGCAACCGTGTGCAGCTATCAGGAGAGATCAAAAGGTTTAGCATGCGACCAGTGCTGGCAGCCTTCAGGGGAGATTGGCAGGTCTTAGCTATAGCCACCGTGCTGGCAGCTACGGGAGATCTTTTTTTCAGGTCGTACTTAAAAACCCGTGTTTGGGAGCCCACCCGAAGAGACAAACAGGCTGTAGCTATACGACCTTATGGAGCTGATCAGCCCCTACATGAGGGTACCGGGAAAAGGTAGGCACTGTTAAAGGACCATTTACAAAGTGACTTGTTTTTTCAAGACTTTAAAATAATAAGCTGACCCTGTATGGACAACCCCTTTAAAGCTCCCTGAAGACGATCTTGTATTATGTGGGAAAACCTAAAAGGAAACACTCCAAATACATGAGCACTATTGGTGAGTTATTTCTATCCTTTTGTATATTGTTTAGTGGCGGCTTCCATACAATCTCAAGCAGATGTTTTATGGGAGCGTTGTTTTCCCATGAGTATAGGATATTTCTATTTTTGAAGATCTTTAGCTCTGATTTCTACATAGTAATCAGCAGAGAAAATCCTGAAGGGGTTAAAAGTTACTTTTACTCGGATTGTCTTTTAACCCCTTCGGGGTTTTCTTTGCTCCTTCCCATACCGCCCACTGAGGGATTGCTGTTTAACCCGTCAGGGCTTGTTGTTTTTCACTATAGGGGTGATCAAAACATGTTGGGACCCATGAACTTCTGGTCAGGGTCAGTCTTGGGTCTCTAAAACCTTGGGGATGGTTTGGCCCCCTTTTGGGGTGGTTATTTTGTGCTTAGGGTTTTCCCATGGTTTTCAGGGGTTTACATTTCTATAGTTTGACTCAATCAGTGCTATATACTTGTAATTGTGCGGCTGCTTACTGTACCTTCGTTATATACAGTTAGAATGTTGATTATTTTGTTGATACATTGTATACACTTTTTATTAAATGTTACACTTTAGCTTTATTGTACTCTGTCTGTTAGTTACAAATCCACTGGGCATGAAGAATTGAGGTGTAAGTACAAGTTGGTCCTATGTGGAGGACAATTTCCCAGTTCGGCTTTAACCAGTCCTCAGTGGCCAAGCCATAATGAGGGGTCAACTTTGATTTTTGCTATGGGCCCCTCTCTTATGTGTAGATACTTACTGATCTCATACTGGACCAAGGTAGACAGACAGACGTCAGCGGCTGCAGGACAGGTCAGAGATTCCCCGGAGCAGAACCTTCCAGTGTTGTCTTCACAGTAGATGCACCGCAGCGCGTCACCTGGAGAGAGGAGAGGAGGTGGTCAGCGGGCGCCCTGGGATCATGTACCTCAAACCACCACCATCAATGATCAGGGTCCTCAGTGGACATGGCTGACCCTTACCGGGAAGGGATTTCTATCTTTGATGGATGTGGGGGAGTTGGTCTTGCATGTACACAACTCTGTGCAAAAGTTTTAGGCAGGTGCAGAAAGGCGCTGTAAAGCAAGAAGCTTCCACACATAGAAGTGTCAAAGGGGGTTGTCTCACCATAGATGCTAATGGTATGAGAGTAGGATATGCCATCAAAGTCTGATAGCTGCAGGGCCCAACCTCTGGGATCTGCATCTGTGTCGGGAACGGACATATGAAGGCATCACTAAACACATGAACACATCACTAGACACATGGACACATCACTAGATACATGGTGACATCACTAGACACATCACTAAACACATGAACACATCACTAGACACATGGACGACACATCACTAGATACATGGAGACATCACTAGACACATGGACACATCACTAGACACATGGACACATCACTAGACACATGGACGACACATCACTAGACACATGAAGACATCACTAAACACATGGTGACATTGTTAGACACATGAACACATCACTAGACACATGGTGACATCACTAGACACATGGTGACATCACTAGACACATGGACACATCACTAGATACATGGTGACATCACTAGACACATGGACACATCACTAGACACATGGTGACATCACTAGACACATGGACACATCACTAGACACATGGACACATCACTAGACACATGGTGACATCACTAGACACATCACTAAACACATGAACACATCACTAGACACATGGACACATCACTAGATACATGGACACATCACTAGACACATGGTGTCACCATGTGTCTAGTGATGTGTCCATGTGTCTAGTGATGTCACCATGTGTCTAGTGATGTGACCATGTGTCTAGTGATGTCGTCCATGTGTCTAGTGATGTCACCATGTGTCTAGTGATGTCACCATGTGTCTAGTGATGTCACCATGTATCTAGTGATGTGTCCATGTGTCTAGTGATGTGTCCATGTGTCTAGTGATGTCACCATGTATCTAGTGATGTCACCATGTGTCTAGTGATGTGTCTAGTGATGTCACCATGTGTCTAGTGATGTGTCCATGTGTCTAGTGATGTCATCACTAGACACATCACTAGACACATGGAGACATCACTAGACAGATGAAAACATCACTAGACACATGGAGACATCACTAGACAGATGAAAACATCACTAGACACATGGACAACACATCACTAGATACATGGTGACATCACTAGACACATCACTAGATACATGGTGACATCACTAGACACATGGACAACACATCACTAGACACATGGACAACACACTACTAGATACATGGAGACATCACTAGATACATGGTGACAAAGGAAATCCTCCCGGTATTCACAGAATGAAGCCGGAGAAAGAAAATAATCTACAACAAAGAGACAGCGCGGCTGGGGTTCTATGGAACAAAAACACCATGAACAGAGGTTTGTGGATAAAGTGCTACCTGGTGGAGCTGTACATCTACCCGGTACAGCTCGTACAAGCGTTTCCACGGCTCCTAGCCAGTGTATGTCGATACAGCTGCTCCCGCCAACGGCACCACGGGGGACGCCAGGAAAATGATAGTCACGGTTCACTCAAAGGATCAACTCGATCCAATTGGTAAAGTGGGGCGGCTAAATTGAAGCGCTGTAGGGGAATTGCTAAAATATCCTCAACAGAAGTTGGAAAAACTATTTATTACAAATAAAAATAAAAATTATACATGTACTACGCGTTTCGCAGGTGCCCCTGCTTCCTCAGGTACATTCAGTATTAACAGATGCTTGCAAGCTTTAAATAGGGACAAAACTAATCCGCCCAAAATCACAATGAGGCTCAATGAACCCATTTGTTTGTAAACACTCGTGGTAAAACACAATGATACATAATAGTAAATAAAGAACAATCCAAAGCGGAGAAACAAAATACATTAAACAAAAAGGAAAATAATTCACATATAGGAGATATAAAAATATATAAAAAAGACTATATATATCTCCTATATGTGAATTATTTTCCTTTTTGTTTAATGTATTTTGTTTCTCTGCTTTGGATTGTTCTTTATTTACTATTATGTATCATTGTGTTTTACCACGAGTGTTTACAAACAAATGGGTTCATTGAACCTCATTGTGATTTTGATGGTTAATACATCTGTTAATACTGAATGTACCTGAGGAAGCAGGGGCACCTGCGAAACGCGTAGTACATGTATAATTTTTATTTTTATTTGTAATAAATAGTTTTTCCAACTTATGTTTAGGATATTTTAGCACTTCCCCTACAGCGCTTCAATTTAGCCGCCCCACTTTACCAATTGGATCGAGTTGATCCTTTGAGTGAACCGTGACTAGATACATGGAGATATCACTAGACACATGGACGACACACTACTAGATACATGGAGACATCACTAGACACATGGACGACACATCACTAGATACATGGTGACATCACTAGACACATGGACACATCACTAGATACATGGTGACATCACTAGACACATGGACACATCACTACTAGATACATGGAGACATCACTAGACACATGGACGACACACTACTAGATACATGGAGACATCACTAGACACATGGACGACACACTACTAGATACATGGAGACATCACTAGACACATGGACGACACACTACTAGATACATGGAGACATCACTAGACACATGGACACATCACTAGATACATGGTGACATCACTAGACACATGGACACATCACTAGATACATGGTGACATCACTAGACACATGGACACATCACTAGATACATGGTGACATCACTAGATACATGGACACATCACTAGACACATGGACACATCACTAGACACATGGACACATCACTAGATACATGGTGACATCACTAGACACATGGACACATCACTAGACACATGGACACATCACTAGACACATGGACACATCACTAGATACATGGTGACATCACTAGACACATGGACACATCACTAGACACATGGACACATCACTAGACACATGGACACATCACTAGACACATGGACACATCACTAGACACATGGACACATCACTAGACACATGGACACATCACTAGACACATGGACACATCACTAGACACATGGACACATCACTAGACACATGGACACATCACTAGACACATGGACACATCACTAGACACATGGTGACATCACTAGACACATGGACACATCACTAGACACATGGACACATCACTAGACACATGGACACATCACTAGACACATGGACACATCACTAGACACATGGACACATCACTAGACACATGGACACATCACTAGACACATGGACACATCACTAGATACATGGTGACATCACTAGACACATGGACACATCACTACTAGATACTGAGCACACTAGACACATAGCACATACTAGAACATGGGGGAAACACTGACACATGGACGACACACTAAGATACATGGAGACTCACTAGCACATGGGCGACAAATACTAATAATGGAGCTCCTAGACACAAGGACGAAAAACTACTAAAATAATGGGACATCATAGTCACATGGAGAACATCAAAAATA
>JAODAL010023061.1:0-63437 GCA_025379985.1 Phyllomedusa bahiana
AGGCCTGCGAGAGGAAGGGCCCAAAAATTTTTAACCCATCGTAAATGCCCTTCTATAGGGAAAAATTTACTCAGCAGGGGTGACACCACATCAAAAAATCCTCATCCCCATTAATTCACCAAGCCCCTTGCTCTCCCAAACTCCCCAAACTTCAAAAAACTTGAACAAAAGGCTCCCTTCCGCAGCCCGGGCCCGATTTTTTCATAAAGATTTTTTTAGTCGATCCTTTTTTTATAACTGGGCCCATGGCGGGGTTTTAATCTTAAAATAAGAAACTCCCCGACACATAGCCACCACTCCCCCCATTGGCCCGATGTAGGGGAACCGAGAAAAAACCAAACTGGAACCTTAAGGGAGTTTCCCAAAGGGTAGGGGGGTCTGGGACCCGGGCCTAGCTACCCAAACCGGGGTTCCCGATGATCCAACCCCGGGTCGGGGTTTCCTTTCCCCAATTTTTCCCGCCGTGTTAAAGGTCCATTTTTTTGTTTCGTCAAAATTGCATGAGCCAAATAGGATTCATAGACCGGCCCGGTTTTGTGGGGGAGTTTAGGGGGCCCGCCCCCGTGGGTGGTTTCCCCTTAAAAATATAACAACCCCGGGCCCAGTTTTTTGCAATTTAAGGGGGGGGGTACCTAAGACATTTCCAGGAGCTTCCAAACAACCCGAAAACCCCCAATAAAGCCCCGCCCTTGGACCCAGAACCAAGGGCCCAAACCCAAAGGGAAATGGGACACTTTTTTTCTGCCTTTGGGCCGGAAAAACCAAATTATTTTTTGCTCTCTGCTCCTTTCCCGTATAATTATCATCATTTTGATATATTTGGGCTAGTGTGGGCCCCCCACGGCGAAAATTAAAAACTTTTAACTTTAAGTTAACGTCTTGATCAAAAGGGCCCACACGGGCCCATTTCGGGCTATAATATATAGCAAAACCCCCAAAGGGTGGTTCCCCTTGGGTTTTAAACGGGAACGGGCCTTTTTATAACCAAAAATAAAACTGGGGGCAGCTTTTTTGTTTTGGGAGATCTTTTTTTTAAAAACCCTTTTGGGGTAAACAAATCTCCCCCCAGCCCCTTTAGGGGCGTTGGCGGGGGGGTTTTTCTCGTCCCTCCTGGATCCCGTGTGGGCAGGGGTTAACGGTGAAACAGTATCTGGCTGACCTTGTGTACCCCTATGGGGGGAAACCAACTCACGAAAAACACCCCCAATCAGGCCCGGGCGACCCTTTGATAGGGCCCGGGGGGGCGGGGTTTTTTTTCCCGACAGATTGGCGGGAGAGCGGGGGATCGAGAAATAAGTTGTTCCCTTTCTCCCCAAAACCCAAGGACTTAAACCCCAAGTGGTTTTTTTCCTGCTGGGGCTTAAGAAATTTAAATCAGCACTAGAAAAAGTCAAATGCAAATACAAGGTTTTGGGTGCATTCAGTTCAGTTTTTGGGGTCAGTAACCAAGGGGTTTCAAAAAATGGGTGGGCCCTGGGAAAGGCAAAAAATTTGGCCCTGAGGGAAAAAATCCCCGGGGTTACCAAGGGGCTTTCCCCCCGACCACCTTTGGGCTATGAAGGTTATGAGAAGCCCCGCTTGGGCTCCTCAAAGACCGTCCAACATGGGCAAGGGGCATGGGCACTCCCCCCTCACTATTCCCCCTGCAACCCCGCCCTGGCTAAGCTTAGACTGGAAAACCCCCGACACCTACTAGGCCCTCCCCAGCAGCTGCAAAACGTCGCGAAACGGGTAGAAGCAGCAGCCCGCCGAACGTCCGGGGCGGGACGAGGGCCCCCGAACGTGAGCGTGACCACCCTTACATGCTATCACTACAAAAGGGACAGTCCACCCCCCCCATTTAAAAAGCCCCTGAGACCCATTTTCCCCAAGCTAAGGGGGGAGGAAATTTCCATGCTGATAAAGGCGGAGACCCGGAAAAACCTTCTTGCTGGCATTCGAAAAAAAAATTTCCGCCAGCACCATGTCCCTTTAACCATGGTCCGGTTTCTGACTCCTCGTCTCAAGGAAAAACCATAGAGATCTTTTGGGGGCCCGACCACCCATGCCACCCTGACCTACAAAAGTCAAGCAGGGATTAATCCACAGTAAAAACCCCACTCCTGAATGTACAGGGAAAAAGCTTTGGGGTTTGCAGCGGGTTTTTAACAACAGCTGGGGCCCAACATAAACGGGCCCCCCAAAAAGAGCAGTGGACCCCCGGGGTTAAAAGACAACCCCCCGCCCACAGCGAAAAGCCATCCCCCACAGCAAATTTTTTTTAAACTTCCCAAAACCTCCGCACACCTTCGGGGAAAGAAACCGGGGGGGGGCCGCCCCCCCACCAAACCTCGCGGATTAATATGCCAAAAATCCGGGGACAAACCCGAAGCACACCACGGAGAGGGGGTTTAAACGCCCATGGGCCAGGTGTCCCCTACCCCTAAGCCCAGGGGGCCCCCAAACCCGGGTTTTCCCCATCTGTGGGGGAAAACCCCGAACTCCCGTCATCTTTCAAACTCCAAAGGCCCCCATGTCCCCACGCCAAAGGGGGGCCCCTCCCCGTCCCCTTTTTCCCAAAGGGCCCCCCAATTTTTGTGTGGGGGTTTGGGGAAGGCCCCTTTATAAAAAAATTTTTTTTAAACCATTTTTCCGGTGGGCCCGGGCCCGGGGGGCCATGGGGCTCTTGACACCGGGGCGGAATACTTTTGTGCCCTGAGCTGGTGTCCCCCAAAAGGGTTTTTGATACCCCAAAGACCCGCGCTGTCTCTGGAATTGGAGGGGTTTTTCTGGGACTTGCCCTGGCCAAGGGTATTTTTACGGGTGCCGGGGAGGGGGTGCGGGAGGTGGGGGGATCTTCCGAACTTCCCGGGTATATTTTTATTAGGGGCAAATTGGGCGGCTGGGAGCCCCCCTTTTTTAGGCCCCTGAAGCCCCAAATCTGCTCCCACCAAATTAATGGTTTATCCAACCCTGTTAAAAAAGGGGACAATGTTGTTTAAAATGGGTACTGGGGGGGAAATATGGGGGGGGGTGATATTGTGTTTCCCCTCCATCCCCGTGGAGAGGGGAAAAAGGGGCAGCAGGGGTGCAAAAGGGGACAGATGGGGCCACAAAACCTTCTGGAAATTTTTGTCCCCTGGGGTGGCATCAAAAGGGGGCAACATTGGGGAACACTTGGGGGGGGAGCATGCAGGTGAGGGAGGGGTCCCAGGAAAGGGCCCCAAGGAACTCTCCCCCCTGCCCGGGCAACCCGCCTTTTGGGGGGGGGCATGCAGGGGAGGCCGGGGTCCCAAAAAACCACAGGGCAGGGTTTCCCCCCAACAAAGGGGGGAGACACTCGGTGGGGGGACATTGGGAAGGGGAGGGAGGGGGTCCCAGAAAAGGCCACGAAACAGGGGCCCCCCCACAAACAGGAATTTCGGGGGGGCCAGGTTAAAGGGCCCAAACAGACTGGCGACTTTAAAAAGACGCCGAGGGGGGGGCCCCACCAAACGGGGGAAACGGTCCGTGGCCCTGTCCCCGCCGCATGGAGGGCCAGGGGGGCCCCACGGGTTTTCCTCCCTCCCATCCACCAAATAAGTGCCCCGGGTAGGGCAGGAAACCCAAAATTTGGGCCCGGGGGAAACCCACAGAAAGGGCGTGGGAGTCTCATTCTTTTTTGGGCCCCGTCCCATCAGAGTTTCAGGCAGAGTTAGCGGCTACGACAGCCTGAAAGCTCTCAAGGGCCCGGGGGCAAAAGCCCCCCTTGGGAAAACAACACCGCCGGGGGTCCCGGGACCAAGACGGGGTGTAACCCCCGTGACGGGCCGACCAGTTTTACCGGAGGTTTGGGGGCCCAGGGGCCACAGTTGGGTACCCTATCCATTCACGCGGAGTTGGGGTGGCCGGGGTTTCGCCGAAATTTCCATGGCCGGGGCACCCCCGGTTTAGAAAGAGCAAGGAAAGGGTGGGCCCCGAAATTTCCCACTGGCCAAAGACGGGGACTAATGTGGCTTTCCCCACGGGCCGGGGTTGATCAGCGACACCTGTTTAGGGGGGGAAGGCGGGGGCCCCGCCCAAACCCCCCTTTTAAACCCCCCTCCATCAAGACGAGCCCTTTTTAGGAGGGGGGCTGGAATTTAAAATTTGGGCCCCTTTTCCCCCTTTTTACAGCTCCCCGGAAATGGGTTCCTACGATGGTAGAAAATATACCACTCGGTTTCCCCGAAGAGGGGAGCCTTTTTTTCCATTCGGGGGCCGACCCAAATTGGCCACCAACCTTTCTTTGGGAAATTTTTTCCGGAAAAGGGGGTTTTTTTCCCAAAAATGCTCACTGACCGGGGGGCCCAGTTCAGTCGCAGTTTTAAAGGAGCCCCTTTTTAAGCGACACAGGGGCCAAAAATCCTTTGGGCCCGCCCGTACCAACCACAGACTTTAAAGCCTTGTGAACGTTTCAATGGCACCCCGAAAACAATGCTTTAAAATGTTGGTCCCCAACACCCACGGGGGCGACTGGAAGCGGGACCCTCCCACACCTACTATGCTTAAACCCGGGAATTCCACAACCCCCAAAGGGGGTTTTCTTTCCCTTTTAGCTCCTTAATTTGGGTGACGTGATACGGGGGCCCCCTGGTCTGGTGAAGGAGCCTGGAAGGAGAAATTTTGCAACCCCGGAAGGGGTCTTCCCTTGAGTATTCCCTTTAAACCCTTTCCCTGATAAAATCAGGGGGTTCCCCACAGCCCGGTAGGGGAAAAAAATTGACGGGCCCCGGGCCCACCAGAAAACAGGGGTAAAGACCAGAACGCTTGTGAGGAAAGGGCATACCCGGGGGGACAGAAAATGAGGTTTCTGGGCCCCCTACCACAGGAAAAAAGCTTCAGGCAAACCGGGAAGGGGCCCAAAATGCGTGCAAACCCGCAAAACCCAAAGCGTCACATACCTGGTCACCCTGGGCCAAAACCGGGGGAAACGGGAAATCCCTTTTAAAGTAACATGATAATTTGCATCAAACAGGAGACATTGCCCTTCCCGGTGCAACCTGCCCCAGGAAATGAGGGCAGACCCCCTTATATGCCGGGCCCCTCAGGCATTTGGGGTTCCCCTAGAAAGGGTGTGGAGATTTTGGAAAAAGCTCCCGGAGGAAACCCAAAGGCCCAGCCCGTTGCAACCCTCCACCCCTTCCGACATTGTTCCCCTAACAAAGCCGTTCATCACTGGGGCACCGGGAACACCCCCCCTATTTGGGGGTTCGGGGCATAACGGATTACCCCCCCGGTGGGGAGCCCCATGCGCAAGGGGAAATTTATGATAGGCTGGGGGCATCCCGGCCCTCCAAAAGCCTGGGGCCTCGCCTAAGTCCTCCCTCCCCAACAAAATTGGGGCCCCCTGGTTTTTGCGTGGGTTTCAGGGGCCCCAACGGGTTTCACGGGCAAACCCATTTCGTACCCAATCCACCATCGATGACCAAACTCGTCATTGGGGCCCCGGGGGGCCCTAAACCTTAAAAATCATGGGCTGAAACCGGGGAATTGGCAATTTCCCCCGACCCTTTAGGGAAGGGGAAATTCTGCCTTTTTCCCCCCATTCGGACTGTACGAGTTTCCCCTGGGCCCTGCCCTTTTGGCATGAAAATGCCCCCCGTCACTTTTCAGCGGATTCCAAAAAACGCTGCCCAAGGGGCTTGAAGGGTTTCAAAAAGCTGCATACCTTTGGGTTTACATTGCCATTTTCAGTCCCCCCTTTTGGGGGGATCAAATCCCGCAACTTAAACCCGTGCTTTGGGCGTATCCGCCAGGGAGGCTTGAAACCCTCAAGCCAGAAAAGTTTGGGAAACTGGGGATGAATGAATTTTCCCCTACCCGGGGGACCGGTAGGAGGGGGGGGGCCTTGAAAGCCAGAGGGCCGGAAAAGGGGGGCCATCGCAACCTGGGGGCCCTTTCCCCCGACCCCCCCAAAAAGCAGGTGTGTCCCCTTTTTGGGGAAACCGCGGGTACTAAAGGGTTTTTTCCACCTATAGTAACCTCAAAGCCCCTGACAGACCTCAAACCAGAAAGGGGGGTTGCCCCCCCCGCATTTAACTGGGCAAACGACGGGGAGACAGCCTTTTCCCGGCCCCAAGGCCACCTTGTCCCCCGCTCCCCAAAATACAACACCGACTTTACCTGGGATTTATATACAAACCGACGCCCGTGGGCTTTGGGTCGGGGGCAGTGCTCAGCCCCGGTTGGGCACAAAAGGGAAAAGGGAAAATCCCGGGTTTTGTACCTGAAACGGAAGCTTTTTCCCGCCGAGGGAAGTGGGCCTTTTTCTAAAATGGGAAAAAGGAATACCTGGCGTAGTGTGGGCCCTGCAGCGCTGCCCGGCCCCCCACCCATTAAAGGCGTATTTTCATCGAAAAGAAAGGACAACAAACCCAAAGAGCTGTTTTAAAACTTCCCAGAAACCAATGGGGGGTTTTCTACGAAGGGCCTGGCGTTTCCCAAAAGTACAACTTCAACCATTCCCACCGTAAGGGGCCCAGACCCCACGGCAACGCCCCCATGATTGTCCCGACAAAAGGGGGAAAAGGGGGGAGCGGGCAAATCCCTACACCCCCTTCCCAAATTCAACAAATGGCCTGTGAGAGGAAGAGGGCCCAAATTTTGCCCATCTTAAAATTACCTTCATAGAAGCCCCACTCAGCAGGGGGGATCACCAAAAACAAAAGTACCTCATCCCATTTTAAATTTGAACCCCCATTTGCTCTCTCAAAACCCCCCCGCTACAAACCTTTAACAAAGGCTCCTACCGCAGCCCGGCCCCCAATTTTTTCATAAAGATTTATAGGCAAACTGTTCAAAAACTGGTCTATGGCGGTTTTATATTTTTTAAAATAGGGAAAACCCCCGTACCCCAAAGCCACCACTCCCCCCCTTGGGAAACCCCTGTAGAGAGAACAGAAATCCAGAAAATGACTTTTGGGGTCCATAGGAAAGGGTTCTGATAGGGGTTCTGATAGCAAGGGGGTAGCGTAGGAAACACCGGTTTTTTGATTATGCCACCCTGGTTTTTTCTGTCCTAATGTCCCCGCCGCGTTTTTGGGCCCTTTTTTTGGTTATGCAGAAATTGCATTTCCAAAGTGGAGATTTCCCAGGGTGTGGGGGGAGTGTAAGGGGGCCCGCCACTTTGGGGTAACCCTTACAGATATAAGCAGGGGCCCCAGGTGGGCCCAGTGGTTTTCTTTTAGGAGGGGGTAAACCCAAAGGGAAATTCCAGGGGCACCAACACAGAAGCCAGGGCCCCATAAGATCCCCCCCTGTGGGCCCCCAAAACCCAAACCAAAACCCTAGGTAACTGGGCACATTTTTTCTGCCTTTGTCTTAAAACCCTAATTATTAAATTTTCAACTCTACTCTTTTCCTGGTATATTTTCATTTTGTAAATTTTTGTCTATGCGTCCTACAAGGCAAAATTTAAAAATAATAAAACCTTTTAAACTGAGTTAATCGTCTTTTAAACATCGGCCCCCACAACCCCAATTTTTTTCGTTTAGATATATACTACCCCAAGGGGGTTCCGGCCTTTTTTATAAGTCGGCAACGGACCCGGCTTTTTAACCAAAAATAAAAAACTGGGGGAAGCCTATTTGACTGGCAGATCTTTGGTTTTTTTAAACCCGTGGGGGTAAAACCCGGGGGTCTCCCCCCGTTCCCGGGGGCGTGGGGAGGGCTGACCTTGTGGGACCCAATTTCAAAAGTCCCCGATACACCCCAAAGCAAAGGGCCCTCGACCCTCGAGTTGGGGCCGGGGGGGCAGGTTTTTCCTGACAGAGAGAGGTGCCCCACAAAATACTAATTTCCCGGGGCCGAATACATGCAGATAAGGTGTCCTTTCAAAGTACTTTATTTCCCGGGGGGAATACATTGCAGAAAAAAGGGTCCTTTCCCAAAATTCTGACTTTGGGGCCCGAATACATTGCAGATTGAGGGGTCCTACAAAGTACTACTCCGAGGACTGAATTTCTTGAGTTTGAGGGTCCCCCACAAGGCATGACCTGGGGGTGAATATATTGCAGATAAGGGTTGTTCCCCAAAAAAAAGTACCCGACTCGGGGTTGGGGAAAACGTTTGCAGATAGAGGGGTCCTACAAAGTACAAAATCCGGGGCCGAAAAAATTTCAGATAGAGGTTTAAAAAAAAGTACCGACTTTTGGGGCGAATACCTTTTTTGATGAGGTGTCCTACAAAGTACTTTATTTTTGGGGGTGAAAACACTGCAGTTTGAGGTGTCCCCACAAAAGACTGATTCCGGGGGCCCTTGGGAAAACATTTTTTATAGAGGTGTCCACAAAGTACAGATCCCGGGGTGAATATATTGCAGATAGAGGTGTCCTAAAAGTTTTGATTTTGGGGCTGAATCATGCAGATAGAGGTGTCCTACAAGAAAGATTCCGGGGGGTGAATACATTCAGATAGGGTTTTCCCACCAAAGTACTGACTCTGGGGGCTAATATCATTGCAGATAGATTTTCCAACAAAAACTGACTCCAGGGGGAAACTTTCAAAATAGAGGTGTCCCTACAAATACTGACTCCGGGGCTGAATACATTGGGAGATAGAGGGGTCCTACAAAGTACTGACTCCGGGGGCGAAAATATTGAAAATAGGGTGTCCTTTCAAAAATAATGATTTTGGGGGTGAATACATTGCGATAGGTTTCCCCAAAAAAGTACTGACTCCGGGGGGGGGAAAAATTTCAATAAAAGGTGTCCCAAAAGGGGCTGACTCCCCGGGGCTGAATATATTGCAGATAATTTTAAAAAAAAAAAAAAAATTCCCCTTTTAAAAAAAAAATTTGACTCTGGGGCTGAATCATTTTCAAAAGAGGTGTCCTACAAAAAGGCATGGGTTTCCCCCGGGGGGTGAATACATTGCAGTTTGGGGGTGGGCCTACAAAGCACTTTACTCCCGGGGGGTGAATACATTGCAATAGAGGTGTCCCCACAAAAGCATGACTCCGGGGGCTGAATACATTGCAGATAGAGGGGTCCCAAAAAAGTACTGGAAAAATTTTTTCCCGGGGGTTGAAAATTTTTTGCAGATAGAGGGTCTACAAAGGGACGGGCTCTGGGGGGTGAATACATTGCAGAATAAAAAGTATCCAACAAAAAACGACTCCAGGGTGAAAACATTGCAAAAGAGTTGTTTCCCACAAAGTGTTTACTTTCCGGGGGGGGAAAATATTTCAATTTGAGGTGGCCTAAAAAAAGTATGAACTGGGGGGGAAAAACATTGCAGATAGAGGGTCCTACAAAGCCGACTCCCCCGGGGTGAATACAATTTTCAGATAGAGGTTTTCCTACAAAAGTACTGACTCCGGGGGCTGAAAACATTGGGAGATAGAGGTGTCCTACAAAGCACTGACCCCCCGGGGGGTGGGAAACATTGCAGATAGAGGGGCCTACAAAATACTGATTCCGGGGGCTAAAAAAACATTGTGGAAAGAGGTGCCTTTCAAAGTACTAATCCCCGGGGGCCCGAATATAATTTCAGAAAAAGGGTCCTAAAAAAGTAAAAGACTCTGGGGGTGAATACATTGCAGATATACGATCCAACAAAGTACTGATTCCCGGGGGTGAAAACATTGCGATTTGAGGTGTCCCAAAAAAGTTCTGGGCTCCGGGGCCGGGAAAACATTTCAATTGAGGGTTTTTCCCCCAAAAATACGACTCCCAGGACCCGGGAAAACATTGCAAAAAGGTGTCCCACAAGGCACTGACTCTGGGGGGTAAAATATTGCAGATAGAGGTGTCAAACAAAATAAGGGCTTGGGGCTGAAACCCTTGCAGATTGAGGGTGCTACAAAAATACTGACTTTCCGGGGGGTGAATACATTTTTCAGATAGAGGGGTCCTACAAATCGGGCTCCGAGGGGAATACATTGCAGAAAGGGGGTTCCTACAAGGGACTGGGCTCTGGGGGGTGAATATATTGCAGAAAAAGGGGTGTCAAACAAGTAAAGACTCTGGGGCTGAATACCTTGCAGATAGAGGTGTCCTTTCAAAGTACTGATTAGGGGGGTGAATCACTGCAATAAAAGGGGGTCCCACAAACGACTGTTTTCCGGGGGGGTGAAAACATTGTGGGTAGAGGTGTCCTACAAAGTACTGACTCCCGGGGGTGAATATAAATTTCTATAGAGGTTTTCCTACAAAATACGGGTTTTGGGGGTGAAAACACTGCAGATAGAGGTGTCCACAAACGACGATTCCGGGGGCTGAATACATTGCAAATAGAGGTGTCCTACAAAGTACTTTAAATCTGGGGCTGAATACATGCAGATAGAGGTATCCCAACCCAAAAAAATGACCCAGGGTGAAACATTGCAGATAAAAGGTGTACAAAATTTCTGACTCCGGGGTGAAAAACATTGCGATAGAGGTGTCCAAAAAAGTATGACTCCGGGGGCCCGAATATATTGGGAGATAGAGGTGTCCTAAAAAAGTACTGACTCTGGGGCCCGAATACATTGCAGTAGGTTGTCCTACAAATACTGGGCTCCGGGGGTGAAAACCCCCTTTTTTTAGAGGGTCCTACAAATGGGTGACTCCGGGGCTGAATATATTGGGAGATTTGAGGTTTTTCCCACAAAGTTTCTGACTCTGGGGGGGAAAAAATTTTTCAAAATAAGGTTTCCCCAAAGCACGGGCTCCCGGGGGTGAATACATTTAAAATTTGAGGTGTCCACAAACAAATGACTCCGGGGGGTGAATAATTGCAGATAGAGGTTCCTACAAAGCACTGAAATCCGGGGGGTGAAAAACATTGCGATAGGGGGATTTTCCTTTCAAAGTACTGACCCCTTTGGGGCTGAATATATTGGCCCAAAAAAGGTGTCCCACCAAAATTCTGACTTTTGGGGGGGTGAATACATTTCAGATAACGTTTTCCAACAAAATACTGACTCCAGGGCTGGGAAAAAATTTTCAGATAGAGTTGCCCCACAAAAATGCTGACCGGGGGGGGAATATATTCGCAGATAAGGGGTTTTTTTCCAAAAAAGTACTGACCTGGGGTGAATACATTGAGAAGGGGGTGTCCTACAAAGCAAATGACCCGGGGGGTGAATTTCTTTCAGATTGAGGTGTCCTCAAAATACTGACTTTCCCGGGGGGTGAATACATTGCAAAATAAAGGGGGTTCCTACAAAGCACTGCCCCCGGGGGCTGGATACATTGCAGATAGAGGTGTCCTAAAAACTACGATTTCCCGGGGGGAAAAAACTTGTGGAAGAGGGGTCCTACAAAATAAATAACTCCCGGGGCGAATATATTGCAGATAGAAAGGGGTCCTACCCAAAATCGACTCAGGGGGCTGAAAACATTGGGAATAGACTATCCAACAAAAAAACGGGCTCCCGGGGTGAATACATTTCAGATAGAGGTGTCGTAAAAGTACTTGGGCTCCGGGGGCCCGAATACTTGCAGATAGAGTTTTTTCCCAAAAAAGGCCCATCCGGGGGCTGAATTTTATTGCAGTTTAAATTTTCCTACAAAATATGCTCCGGGGGGTGAAAAAATTCCGGGTAGAGGTGTTTCCCACAAAATTTCTGACTCTGGGGGTGAATAAATTGCAGATTGAGGTGTCCTAAAAGGTTTCTGACTTTGGGGGGCCCGAAAACATTGCAGATAGAGGTGTCCCCACAAAATACTGACTCCAGGGGCCCGAATACATTGCCCCTTGAGGTGTCCTAGAAAAATACTGACCCAGGGCTGAAAATATTGCAGATAGAGGTTTTCCCCCACAAATACTGACTCCGTGGCTGAATACATTGCAGAAAGACTATCCAAAAAAAATACGACCCCCAGGGTGAAAAACATTCAGATGAGGTGTCATACAAAAATACTTACTCCCGGGGGTGAAAAACTTGCAGATAGAGGTTGGCCTACAAAGTTGGGCCCACTCCGGGGGCTGAATATATTGCAGATTGAGGTGTCCTCCCCCGTACTGGGCTCCCCGGGGGGTGAATATATTCCCGGGTAAGGGGTCCTACCAAAATTGACCTGGGGGCTGAAATACTTGCGAAAAAGGGGTGTCCCACCAAAATACTGACTCCAGGGCGAATACAATTTCACATAAGGTTTTCCTAGAAAAATAGACTTGGGGGGTGAATACATTGCACATAGAGGGGTCCTTTCAAAGTACTGACTCCGGGGGGTGAAACATTGCAGATAGAGGTGTCCCCACAAAGTAAATGACTCCAGGGGCTGAAAACCTTGCAATTAGAGGTTTTTTCCCACAAAGTACTGACCTCCGGGGGGGTGAATAATTGCAGATAGAGGTGTCCTACAAATACTGATCTGGGGGGTGAATACATTGCGAAAAGAGGGTTTTCCTACAAAGTCTGGTTTAGGGGTTAAAACATTGCAGATGAAAGGGGTCCTACAAAAATACTGACTCCAGGGCTGAATACAAATTTCAGAAAGAGGTGACCTACAAAGGGACTGACCTGGGGCTAAAAACATTGCAATAGAGGTGTCCTTACATTAAATGACCCCCGGGGCTAAAAAACATTGCAAAAAGGTGTCCTTCAAAATTTCTGAATTTGGGGGTGAATACCCTTTGGTTTGAGGTGTTCCCTTAAAAAAAGTACTGACTTCCCGGGCCCGGGAAAACATTGCAGATAGAGGTGTCCCACAAAGTTTCTTACTCTGGGGGTGAAAACATTGCAGACAGGGGGTTCCTACAAAGTAGGGACTCCAGGCTAATACATTGCAGATAGAGGTGTCCTGCAAAGTATGACCCGGGGGGCTGAATACATTGCCCGATAAAAGGGGGGTCCACAAAAAATGGGCCCAAAGGGGGGGAAAACCTTGCAGATAGAGGGTTTTCCTACAAAGAAATGACTCCCGGGTGAATACCTTGCAGATAGAGGTGTCCTTCCCAAAATACTGACTTTTGGGGGGCTGGAAAACCCTTGCAAAATAGATGTCCTACAAAGTACGGGTTGGGGGCCCGAATACATTGCGAAAGAGGTGTCCTACAAATGGGTGACTCCGGGGGGTGGGAATTTTAATTTCAGAAAGGGGGTTCCTACAAAGAAATTGGCTCAGGGGCTGAATAATTGAAGGGTGAAGGTTCCCCCAAAAATACGGGCTCCGGGGTTAATACCCTTGCAGATGGAGGGGTCCTACAAAAATACTGGGCTCTGGGGGGGGAAAAATATAAGCACCCAAACAAAGGTCAGATTTTAAACCCCCGCAAATATTGGGAAAAAGGGAAATCATTTTTTTCCACTTCGAAATACTTGCTAAATCCCGGGTTGCTCGTTCACCCTTAAAAAAAAGTAAATTTTTGTTTTTTAAAAGTAGTGAAAAAAATTTATGGATTTCACTGGAAATTGTGCCCAAATTTTCCCCCCTACAAAGAAAGGGGGGGAAAGGGCAAATTTTCATCGCAGGTTTCCCTTAATTGGGAAAGACAGAATGTTTAAAAAAAAAAATGTATGTTTTTAAAAAATTAGCCCTTTTACTGCGAAAATTTTTGGGTACAATAGAAAAACAGAACTTAAATTTTGGTAAAAGAAACCTTTGCTGCAATTAAAAGATCAGATGTTTCCTTAGTTTTTGCCCCCTTTTAAAAAAAATGCAGCAGAGATTTTTGGGGCCCCCTAAAAGAACTTCTCAGGATGGATTCGCTCCCCCCCTTTTTGGTTTATTGGGTTTTGCTGGAAGACCCAGCCATGACCCATCTTCAAAGCTCTTTAAATGAGGGTTTGGGGTTTTTTAGCCAAAAATTTGGGGATACAAGGCCCATCCAGTCCCCTTCAATTTCGGTCCAAATCGTCCCTTTTCCCCTTTACAAAATGCCCCCAAATTTGAGTAAACCCCCCCCCTGCTTCACGGTGGGGGGGCGGTTTTCTTGGGGGGGCCTCATCCCCTTTTTTCCCTTTCCCCCAAACCGGCGAGTGGAGAAAAATACCAAAAAGGTTTTTATCTTGGGTTTATCTGACCCCAACCCTTTTCCCCCCATTGGAACACCAGATGGTTTTATTGGTGAACTTCAGAAAAGGCTTTTGGGCCCTTGCGGGGAGCAGGGGGGGCCTTTTTGTGTCCCCGCAGGAAATTTTTAAACCAAAGCGGCGTCGTGTGTTACTAACGGTAACAGTGAGACTATTGGGCCCAAACCCTTTCCTGTGAATTTTTGGGCTGAATTTCCCGACCCTCAGAAACCAAATTTTTACCCCCCGAGGCCGGGTTTCTTTCAGGAGCCCCCAGACCCAGGAAAATTTACAGTCATCTTGTGTTTCTTCCATGTTCTAATAATTGCACCAACTTTCTCCCCAAGCTGCTGCCTATTTTCCTGGAGCCCATCCCAGCTTTGTGCAGGTCTACAATTCTGTCCCTGGTGTCCTTAGACAGCTGTTTGGTCTTGGCCATGGTGGAGAGGGTGGCGTGTGATTGATTGCATGGACAAGTGTCTTTTTTTTATACAGGTAACAAAGTCAAACTGGTGTAATTAATACAGGTAATGAGTGCAGAGTAGGAGGCTTCTTACAGAAAAACTAACCGGTCTTTGAGAGGCAGAATTCTTGCTGGTCAGTCGGTGATCATACACTTATTTCATGAAATAAAATGCAAATTAATTTATTAGAAATCATACAATGTGATTTTATGGATTTCTTTTAGATTCTAATTGTCACGGTTGAAGGGAACCTACGATAAAAATTACAGACCTCTCCCGTCTTTGTAGGTGGGAAAACTTGCAAAATTGCCAGTGTATCAAATACTTATATTTCCCACTGTATGTACATGTGGTGTATGTACCGTATACACTCAATTATAAGCCGAGTTTTTCAGCACATTTCATGTGCTGAAAAAGCCCTCCTCGGCTTATATCTGAGTCAGCCGACGGCGTCCGGGCGCTGCCATGGCCCAGGCGCCAATCTCTTCAGCTGTATGCGACTCCTCTGGGAGCGTATACAGCTGATGATTCTATTGCGGAGCAGAGAGTAAGCGCTCCCTGCTCCGCAATAGGATTCCGGAGGGCCGCAAGCAGACTTCAGGAGTATGGCGTGGCGTGCTGTGTCACTCACCTCTCTCCCAGCGGGGGAGAGAGGTGAGTACTTGTATTTTTTTTTTTTTTTTAAACCCTGCCTATAGGGGGCATTTAACTGCCTATGGTGGACCTATACCTGCCTATGGGGGACATATACCTGCCTATTGGGGAACTCTACCTGCCTATAGGGGACCTATACCTACTTATACACACACACAGACATGTGATCCTGGCATAAGAGTGGCATAAATTTACCAGTTACTGCTGCATTTCCCACCCTATTCTTATACTCGAGTCAACAAGTTTCCCCAGTTTCTTGTGGTGAAATTAAGTGCCTCAGCTTATATTCGGGTTGGCTTATACGAGAGTATATACAGTATGTGTATATATCTCTATATATACACATATATAGATATATATTTACAGACACACCATATACACTCGAGTATAAGCTGAGGCACTTAATTTCACCACAAAAAACTGGGGAAACTTATTGGCTCAACTATAATATATATACAGGCAGTCCCCGACTTACACCATTCCAACTTACACCTGTCCCCTAGTTACAAACGGAGACTTATGGGGCATACTGGCACTTGTAGTTCCATGTTCCACAGCAGATAGTAGCTGTGGAACGACAAGTTCCAGCATGCCACAGCACCACAGGAGGTGAAAATGAGGTAAAATTTTCTTAACAGGTGCACAGACAGCAAAACAAATGTAAAAACCTTTCCCTGCACTATCCAAAACGAAAAAAAAAACTTTTGTGCTGGAGTTACATTTAATAAATATACCTGTTCCGACTTACAAACAAATTCAACTTAAGAACAAACCTACAGTCCCCATCCCGTTTGTAACCCGGGGACTGCCTGTATATGTGTGTGTGTAACTGATGATATACGGAACTGATTACAACATTACAGGACAGCAGTTTATTGGTATGATCTGTACAATTGAGCAGAGGCCCTAGTCCCTGGTGGCCGCCGGTAGCCTGGATACACTATGAGATACGTTTGGGCATGGTGACATACAGATCCCATATAGATACTGCAGCACATATGCCCAATGATGTTACAGCTGGCGATGCTGCACAGTTGTAGGTTGCTGAAGCCACCGGCCCAGCTGGTCCCATGAATGCTGGACTGGTGAGAAGTCTGGTGACCGGGCAGGCTGAGGATGTCCCACGCTCGTGTGTAATTCAGAAAAGGAAATGACGTTGAATGTCAGTCAGAAATCAAGTAACATCGACGACGCTGATTTTACATAGGAGTCAATGGGAGGCGTTTTACAGTTGTTTTTGATGCCTTTTTTTGGAGAGGAGGATTGCACACGTGTGGGAAGTCTTATCCTGCCCGCTGGAAGCCATGAGACGTGACACGTGGCCACAGGACGTCCTGCACATATGGCTAAGCTGTGTCCCTGGTATCACTACGAGAGCAGTAACGAGGATGTGATGGCTCCAGATCATTTCAGCAGAAGTTGGGGCGGTGTCACCCCACAGCCGACACAGGACTGAAGTGTTCACCACTAGGCCACCATACTGGATCCCTAACTGAAGCTGGATTCAGCGCTGAAGACGGTGTTGAGGTTTCTCATTCTCAACACCACAGTAAATAAAGACGACAGGGAGCGGCTGTCTGTGGCAGGACATGTAGTGGGCGACGGTACAACAGATTTCCTTTTCACGAGCACCTGGAGACGGTCCTGGGCGTAAGGAAGGGGCGACCTCCTTCTGGATGGTGGACAAGGGGACTGTAGTAGCGGCTCGAGCTCACTTGTCTCAGCCATCCACCGCCAGGTCGCCATGGTTGCCCTTAAGTAACCTCCGCTCCCAACACCTTCTAACTGCTTGGTCAGGGTGGCCTAGATGATGCCATTCATCCAAATCGCCCATCCTGCTTCTCTGAGCCCAATGATGCCCCTTTTTAGAGTTTGTCAACTGAGGAGAATGGCTTGGAGCACCTTGTAGAGGGAGGTGTAGCTGTCACCACTCCCTCACCAAGAGGTGCACTACTGGAAAGTAGCCTGTGAGAGCCTTTCTACAGAGCAGGAGCGGAAGAACATTTGTGTAATCCGACCGCACCGGCAATTATTTACTTATCTGCCTGAAGCATAACTGCAGCATCCGGCATTTCAATCTAGGTGCTGGGTGTATGTGTATATACATCTATCTATATCGTACATACATACAGTAGAATCCAGCAGCTTCCCTCCTCTCTATATAAAGCCCCATCTGCAGGTTTCTCCCTCCCCTCTATATAAAGCCCCATCTGCAGGTTTTTCTCTCCCTCTGACATGAAATCAGAATAAACCTTCCCCGTTTTAGGTTAATTAGGAACCAAAATTATTTCTATTTGTGTATGGGTGACGTATTGTTCCATCTATAGTCTATTGGTGACGTATTGTGCCAGCTGTAGTCTATAGTTGATGTTCTGTTCCATCTGTAGTCTATAGGTGACATATTGTCCCATCTTTGGTTTATTGGTGACATATTGACTCATCTGAGGTCTGTAGATGACACATTGTCCCATCTGTGGTCTATAGGTGACCCATTGCTCCATCTGTAGACTATGGGTGACACATTTTCTACATCTGTGATCTATTGGCGACACATTGCTCCATCTGTGATCTATAGGTGATACATTGCTCCATCAGTGATCTATTGGTGACACATTGTCCCATCTGTAGACTATGGGTGACACATTGCTCCATCTGTGATCTATTGGTGACACATTGTCCCATCTGTAGACTATGGGTGACACATTGCTCCATCTGTGATCTATTGGTGACACATTGTCCCATCTGTAGACTATGGATGACACATTGCTACATCTGTGATCTATTGGCGACACATTGTCCCATCTGTGGTTTATTGGTGACATATTGACTCATCTGAGGTCTGTAGATGATACATTGTCTCATCTGTAGTCTATAGGTGACACATTGTCCCATCTGAGGTCTGTAGATGACACGTCCCATCTGAGGTCTGTAGATGACACATTGTCCCATCTGTGGTTTATTGGTGAACCATTTTCCCATCTGAAGTCTGCGATTGTCAGATTGTCCCATCTGTGGTCTGTAAATGATATTCGGTCCCATCCATAGTCTATGGGTAATGCATTGTCCCACCTATGGTCTATAGGTAATTTTATGTCGCAGCTGTAGTCTATAAGTAAGCACTGTCCAATCTGTGGTTTATTGGTGACGTATTGTCCCTTCTGTAGTCTATAAATGACATTTTCCCAATCCTTAGGCTACGGGTGATGCAATGTTCCATCTGTGGTCTATAGGTGATGTTCTGTCGCAACTGTAGTTTATGCGTGATGCATTGTCCAATCTGTTGTCTATAGGTCATGTTCTGCCCCATCTGTGGTCTATAGGTGACACATTGTCCCAACTGTTGTCTATAAGTGACACTGTCTCATCCATAGTCTATAGGTGACAACTGTCCCATATAGGTGACAAATTGTCCCGTTTGTAGTCTATAGCTGACACACTTCCGTCTATGGTCTACCAGTGACATTGTCCAGCTGTAGTCTAATGTGACATACTGTCCTGACTAGTCTATAGGAAGGATATAATAGAGCTAGAGAGAGTACAAAAACGAGCAACCAAACTTATAAGGGGAATGGAGCATCTTAGTTATGAGGAGAGGTTTACGAGAATTGAACTTATTTAGTCTTGAGAAAAGATGGCTTCGGGGAGACAGGATTACATAGTACTTAGAAAAAAAGACACGTTTCCATCAAGTCCAACCAAGGGTGGGGAAAATGTGGGTGAAGGGAAGGAGACAAGGACATCAAGCCCAGCCTCTCCATTGGTGAATGCCCTGAAACCCACAAGGCAAGAACCAATCTTCTACAGGGGAGACCCCATCTCTGACCCCAGAGCTGCCACCAGCCAGGATCCAGAAATTTACATAGCTATGTACGCATTAATATTCTTTAGTTTCAGGTAGATAGCTAAGCCTTTCTTGAAACCCTCACCCATTCCTGCTGTGACCAGCTCCTCAGGCGGCTATTCCACAGATTTACAGTTCTCACAGTGAAGAACGCTCTTCTCCTCTGGACATTGAATCCTTTTTTTCTCTAGTCGAAGGGAATGTTCCCTTTGTCTTTTGAGGAGGCTTTACCTGAAATAATTTTTCCCCATACTTTTTGTAGGGACCATTTATATATTTATACAAATTAATCATGTCTCCCCAGAGCCGTCTTTTCTCAAGACTAATTAAGTTCAATTCTACTAACCTCTTCTCATAACTAAGATGCCCCATTTCCTTTATTAGTTTGGTTGCTCGTCTTTGCTCTCTCTCTAGCTCCCTTGCATCTTTTCTATAAACTGGAGTCCAGAACTGAACAGCATATTCTAAGTGAGGACGCACCAATGCTTTGTACAGCGGTAGAATTACGTCCTTGTCCCGTGAGTTCAGACCTCTTAATACACGCCAATATCTTACTTGCCTTAGAGGCAGCTGATTGACATTGCATGCTGTTCTGTGGTCTATGATCTACAAGAACGCCCAGATCTTTCCCAACAAGCAATTCTTCAAGTTTTTCTCCCCCCTAGGACATATGATGCCAACAGAATATTACCCCCGGGACATATGATGCCTGTAGATTATTACCCCTAGGACATATGATGCCTGTAGATTATTACCCCTAGGACATATGATGCCTGTAGATTATTACCCCCTAGGACATATGACGCTGCAGATTATTTCTACCCAGATGCAGAACTTTACATTTATCCAAATCGAATCTAATTTACCTCAATGCTTCCTCCAACAAGTCTGGGGAAAAATTATTTCCTTTAAAACCCCCACACAAGACAAGAGGACAATCCCTTCTGCTGGAGAAAAAAGGATTCTATTCCAAGAGAAGAAAAGCTGTCTTCACCATGAGAACTATAAATCTGTGGAGCTGGTCACAGAAGGGAAAGGTGAGGGTTCTAGAAAGGCTTAGATAACCACTAACTGCTCAATAATATTCAACCAGATAAAATATCTGGATCCAGTCTGATGGCAACTTATGGCAGATTGGTTCTTGCCTTATGGGTTCCAAAGTCTTCAACAGTAGGAGAAACTAAGCTTCAAGAACTCCCTATTCCTCTCCCTTCATCTATAGTTTTCCCCACCCTCAGTTGAACGTGATGGACATATGTCTTTTTTCAACCACACTATGTAACGTGCTTTGGTCTGACATGTGCATATCAACCCAAGAACAAAAGCAAAAGGCCTTGTGAAAATAATCTGTTGTTCTGTAATGTGGTTAAAAACTCTGGTGGTTTGGGTGGGCACGCTCCCTTGTACACTGACGGCTCACACTGCTCCTCATGATACATTAGATGGCCGAGCCGCTCGCTGGGGCGCCTTTGGTCATCATGCTCAGTTTATTATACCTAGTCAAAGTGTTCCATTTAGAGATACGAGATGAGCAGACTTGAAAACAGAGGATCGAGCAGATCCCCCCCCCCCCACCCTCTTTAAAAATAGTGTCGTGGAACGTAGTGGGATTAAACACCCCCAAGAAAAGGAGAAACTTTCTCCTTTACCTGAAGCGCTTGCGGGCAGATGTATTTTGTCTCCAGGAAACACATCGGCGATCGGGTAATTTCATCCCCTTGAGGACCTCCTGTCTTGACCCTCTGATAGTGGCCAATTATAAGTCAAAATCCAGAGGGGTCGCTATATATTTCTGGGCAGGCCTAGTCCAAGAGATAGTGGAACAACACACAGATGAGGATGGCAGATTCATCTACCCGAGAGCAAGGATCGCAAACAGGATCTACACTCTAGTCAATGTGTACACGCCCAATGCACCGAACGAACCCTTCTTTACTGCCCTGCGTGATTTTCTCCTGCAAAGGGACCATTCTAGATAGATCGAATCCAACGTCGAATGCTGTCTCCCTTCAGCCCTCAATAAAAGCCTTGACAGAAAATTTAAATGTATATGACCACTGGAGGGCAACCAACCCCTCAGGTAGATCGTACACCTAATACTCGGCAGTGCATAACACTTACTCAAGGATAGACCTGATGTTAGTTTCCTCCTCAATGTACCCTAACATATTAGACACACATATCCATCCAATCGCAGTGTCGGATCACACCCCAATAACGATGACGCTAGGGAATCTTCCTTTTCCTCAACGGTCGAGGGTGTGGCGCTTTCCTAGCTACATGTACGACTCGGAGGACTTTCAGGACTTTCTGAGGGCACACTGGACGCAATTTGTCAGAGATAATGCCCAACATGGAGATGATATCCCACTGTTATGGCTGACAAGCAAAGCGGTGATGCGGGGCAATATTCTAAGTTATGTTGGGATGAAACGTAAGGCCCAGCATCAGAGGTTCCGGGAACTACTCCATACCGTGCAGCAGACGCAAGAGGCGCACATGACTCACTCCTCTGCAGAATATAGAATAAAGATGCGTGAGGCTCAGGGCCTGCTGGAGGCCATTCTGCAGGGAAATGCTCGCAGACACATAAGGGCCTCCCAGAACAAGTTTTTCAGATGGGGAGGTAGGCAGAGCAGACTTTTAGTGAACCTAACCAAGCCGTGGCAGACGCGTCCCCCAATCTCAACCATCAAATGCCCAATAACAGGAGTCAATCTCACAGACCCTGGGGATATCGAAAAAGCTTTTATCGACTATTATGAGTCACTTTATAGCGCCACCTCTTATGAGGAGTGGAAGGTGTCCGCGTTCCTTGACACAATAAAAGTCCCGGGAATCATAGACGAACAGCGGGACAGATTAGAACGGCCCATTGAGGAGGGAGAGGTTCGGGAGGCGATCCTTTTGTCAGCGAATGGCAAAACTCCTGGCCCGGACGGCTTTTCAGCCGAGTATTTCAAAATCCTTAGAGCGGAATTAACCCCGTACCTAACAAAATACTACAATGAAATTTACTTAGGTGGGAAAGAGGTGGACTCGTTCCTAGACTTCAAGACAACCCTCATATTGAAGCCAAATAAAGACCCGACCCAGTTCACGTCCTATCGCCCAATATCTCTTCTAAATTATGATTACAAGCTCCTAGCAAAAATTATTGCTAACCGAATCCCAAATTTTCTCCCACAGATTATCCACCCGTACCAATCGGGATTTATTCGGGATCGACACTCCACCAAAAATGTCAGGGTGGCAGCGACGGCGATCCAGGCGGCACAAGATCCGGCACACCCCGTCTCCATGCTTCTCAGCCTAGACGCGGAGAAAGCTTTTGATGAAGTGGCCTGCCCGTTCCTAGCCGCCACCCTGACACGCCGCGGGTTTGGGTCGGTTTTCGCGCGGTTTCTGGATCACCTGCACCTTAACTGCACCACATCTTTATTAATAAACGGCCGTCTTTCCCCAATTATTGACCTGTTCAGAGGCGCAAAACAGGGATGCCCACTGTCGCCAATCTTATTTAATTTCTCCCCAGATTCCCCTATTGTATCACCTCACGCAATCCTCACAGTTCCCCGGAATCCATCTTACGCGCACGGAATTAAAACTAACCGCATATAAGGATGATTTACATTTAGTGATCTCTGGCCAAAGTCTTGGCGGAAATACAGGATAAATGGAAACTGTCGGGATATGATATAAACGTAGAGAAAAGCGAGGGAATGCTTTTAAAGGGCCCAGCAAAACCATTGTGGGCTTCAGCACATCCGATCAGATGGTGCACGTTGTCCTTAAAGTATTTAGGCATCCAGCTCACTAGAAACTTGGATCAACTGCACATGATAAACGTACATAAATATATCACGGGTCTACAGTCCACTTTAAAGAAGTGGGAACATCTCCCTCTAACCTTTATGGGAAGAGTGAACCTCCTCAATATTGCGGATTTCCTGCTCTTTGTATATCTCTTACAGATGATGCAACTTTATTTAAGACCAAATGAGGCTAAGTTGATTTAAAAGCTGTATAGCGGCTTCATCTGTGTATGTGTTAGCGGTCGTATTCAACTGCATATCTTGCAGCTGCCCAGATTGAGCGGAGGCTTGGGGTTACTGAACATTCGCCTCTAAAACCTGGTAGCTATGGTACGTTACTTCTCAGACTGGCTACAGGGCACCGAGTTGTTTACTCACAGCCCCTTGGACGCTTTATTTCTCCCAGGGATTTCATAGTTTCATAGTTTGTAAGGCCGAAAAAAGACGAGACGTCCATCCAGTTCAGCCTGTTGTGCTAAGGTGTTGATCCAGAGTAAGGCAAAAAACCCCAATGAGGTAGAAGCCAATTGTCCTCATTTTAGGGAAAAATTCCTTCCCGACTCCAATTTGGCAATCGGAAAAATCCCTGGATCAATGACCCCTCTCCAGAATTCTAGACACTATAACTTGTTATATTATTACGCTCCAGAAATGCATCCAAACCCTTTTTGAACTCTTAGTGAATTCACCATGACAAGTTCCTCTGGCAGAGAGTTCCACAGTCTCACTGCTCTTACAGTAAAGAATCCCTTTCTATGTTTATGTAGAAACTTTCGTTCCTCAAGACGTAGAGGATGCCCCCTTGTTCTAGATACAGTCCTGGGTATAAATAAATCTTGGGAGAGATCTCTATATTGACCTTTGATGTATTTAAACATATTTATTATGTCCCCCCGAAGCCTTCTTTTCTCTAAACTAAATAACCCTAATCTTGCCAATCTTTCTGTGTACTGTAGTCCACCCAGTCCTTTTTTATTTTTGTTACCCGCTTTGTACCTGTTCAAGCTCTACAATGTCTTTCCTGTGCACTGGTGCCCAAAACTGTACACAATATTCCATGTGTGGTCTAACCAGTGACTTGTATAATGGGAGAATAATGTTCTCATCATGTGCCTCTATGCCCCTTCTAATGCACCCCATGATCCTATTTGCCTTGGCAGCTGCTGTCTGACACTGGCTGCTACAGTTAAGTTTACTGTCCACCAGGATTCCCAAGTCTTTCTCATGTCACTTTTTACCCAGCCTTTTTTCCATTTAACATGTAGTCATGTAATGGATTTTTCCTCCCCATGTGCATAACCTTGCATTTATCTGTGTTAAAACTCACCTGCCATTTCCCTGCCCAGGCCTCCAACTTATCCAGATCCCTTTGTAATAACATATTATCCTCTATTGTGTTGATTACGTTACAGAGCTTAGTATCGTCTGCAAAGATTGATATTCTACTGTGTAATCCCTGTGTAAGATCATTAATGAAAATGTTGAAGAGGATAGGGCCCAATACTGACCCTTGTGGTACCCCACTAGTAACAGGGATCCAGTCTGAGTATGTACCGTTAATTACTACCCTTTGTTTTCTATCACTGAGCCAGTTACTTACCCACTTGCACACATTTTCCCCCAGTCCAAGCATTCTCATTTTATTTACCAACCTTTTATGTGGAAGTATCAAATGCTTTAGAAAAATCTAGATATATGACATCCAGTGCCTCACCCCGATCCAGTCTAGCACTGACTTCCTCATAGAAGCTGATGAGATTAGTCTGACAGGACCGATCCTTCATAAACCCATGCTGGAACATTATTGGACTTTTTGCACTTGCCATTCGAGAGCATCCCCCCAGATGTCCGATTATGCCAATATGGCGAGCATGGACCAAAATCAGGCAGCTTGGGGGGCCTGTCGCCCACATGTTCCGTACATCGTTCTCTGATAGACAATCCCGACTTCCAAGGCGGTAAGCCCCATGGGATCTTTAGGCAGCTGCATAGGCAGGGACTTCGCAGTGGGAGTCAGTGGATAAACCCCGCCACTCGCATGCCCTACCGCTACGCAGCGCTCCGGAATGTATTCCCAGACATCACTATCCCCTTCTTTCATTACTTACAGGTCACAAGTTATTGTGGAACACTCTTAGGACGACTAACAGATAAGGATTGGGATCCCGCATTTGATGACACACTGTTGAAACCATTCACTAGGAAGGCGCTCTTATCCACCATATATAAATATCTATTGGGGACCAAAGACAGCACACAGACCTGCACTCAGCTAACAAGATGGGCGGCACGTGATCCCTCCCTACAACCAACACTATAGCTATGGCCCACAAATTGCTCCCTTCAGCGCGCTACATGGAAATGCAGTTAAAGGTTACACATAACGCGTACCTTACACCGATACGGGGCTTCAAGACGGGCATCTACAAGTCAGATGGCCGTTTTCGATGCAGGTCGCCTAGAGCAGACCTCTACCATTGCGTTTGAGAATGCCCCATAGCTCAAGACTTTTGCCGCAATATTGCCATATACAGGCAACAACTTGGACTGCCGTCCTTTGAACCTTCAGCTTCATGGGCACTCTTTGGGCACATAAAAGAGGGATCTGACCGCAGCACCAGCAGGGAGTCCCGCTTACTCTTCATATTGGCAGCGGCAGCCAGAAAGGCTATCATGCATAGACGGCTTCAGCCGGAGGGTCCTACCATGACCTTATTTTTGGAAAAGTGTTACTTCCTGCTGAGGATGGATTGGGTAGAAGCCGCGCAACAGAAAGAGAAGAAAACCAAGAAATTCTTCCATGTTTGGGGCCCAGTTATTGGAACCCTGCCGTCTGTAATAAAACAAGCCCTGGTGAGGTGCTTTGGGACCACAATGTGGTACATGTGGCAGCAACTAACAGGCACGGAGCCTGTAACTATCTCTATCAAACGACATGGAAACCTGCAAAAAAGCATTAAAGGGGTTGTCTCTCTACAAGGATTGCTTTTTATGTTAAAGATCTTGCAAAACCAAATTACTTTGCAATATGTGTCCATTAACCATATCTTACCTATTCTGAGATATTCTCTCTTGTATGGGCTGCATCAGCTCCTCAGGTCACTATAGCTACAGATCTGTTTATTCTCCTGACAGGCTGCCAGTGCTGGTCGCTATAGCTACAGACCTGGCTTCTACTGCAGCCTAGTAGAAGCCAGTAAACACGCCCCTGAATTCAAAGTGAAACCAAGAAAAGAGGACTGAGGTAATATGAATCAATGTAGTGGGAAGACCCCTTTAATGCTATTTACAATACATGGAAAAAAAACTTTGAGGTTCTTAGTTCACATGTTTTGATCAAAAATGTTTAAGCGCGCCTTATATGGCTACCCAGTTGCACCCCTTCCCTGGCTGCCACCCAGCATTTTGCCCAAAAAATTGCTCAATCGGGTTCCACTCATCATGCAGACCATAATACTCACCTGTAGAGCCTATCCCTCAGCAATGTCCATCATTGATGCGGGAGGTCCACTTACACCGATCTCGGGTAACCCAGCGTTGCCGAATACCCTATGGCAGGGGTGTCAACTGCCGGCCCTCCAGCTGTTGGGAAACTACAACTTCCATCATGCCCACTGTTATAGATTATACAAATGCATGATGGGAGTTGTAGTTTCCCAACAGCTGGAGGGCCGGCAGTTTGACACCTGTGCCCTATGGTCAACTAGGCTCGGGCTGGGTGGGGAAAGGGGGTTCGCAATGATGGGGGATGTCTATAGAGGAGGCATGCTAAAGCCTTACGCAGAGTTAGTATCCATATCACAGCATGGGAACTTTGCCAGACTTCACTATTACCAGCTGCGTAGCGTTTGCTCCACCCTTGAAACATCGCTATCTTTGGGTCGAGCCCCTTTGCCATTTGAATCCTGGTGCTTGCAGGGAGCTCGCCTTACCGGTGCAATTTCCAGGATCTATGGCTTACTGCTCCAGACAGATGAGCCTTCCAAATTTACCTATCAAAGGGCGTGGGAGAGGGAGCTTTTGCGGGAATTCTCTGAGGAAGAATGGGGTGACATATTTGCCCGACTTCGAGGAACCTCAGTTTCGGTTAAAATCCAAGAGCTTAACTTCAAGATTTTATCCCGCTGGTACAGAGTCCCGTCATTGTTACACACCCTCTACCCTGCGGTTACTAGTGCTTGATGGCGCTGTCAGGATGGGGTGGGATCTATGCTGCACATATGGTGGGAATGTTCATCCCTGCAGCCATTTTGGTGCAAAGTGGTGCATATCATTTTTCTGGTCACAGGGGAGAAACTTGACAACGATCCGGTCACGTTGCTATTTCTCACCATACGTGGCTCGCATCGTTCTCTTAAAAACCGACTCATCATCAGCCTGCTGAACGCTGCTAAGACTGTGATCCCCAGGCTCTGGCGTTCTCCCATCTGCCCGTCAATTACGGATTGGTTCGCAGAGATACATAAAATTTGTAAATGGGAGGAGATCCGATGTGACTCCCGCAATGATATTGTAAATTATTATAAGATCTGGGGGAATTGGCTTGTCTTTTCTAAATCAGACCAACATCGCTCGGTCCAATAACTCTCTGGCTGCTTCGTATCTGTGACCGACCAGGCGCAGTGGTGTATGGCGTTGGCTTCCCTTCCTCTTACCTTCCCTTCCCATTGCATAATGTTTTGTTTTTGTTTGCTGCTGGTACAACTCGGAATGTCCAAGTCTCAAGGTCTGATGGCATGGTGATTCCTCACGCCAGGACGAGGATCTCTGACATGATATGACCCCTCCTGGCCAGACATGAAGGCTACTAATCTCCTTCTTGCTATCTTACTGAGGCCATCTGAGTGTCTTGCTAACCTGTACTCTTCTTTTCCTGATGCCTCTTAAGATAATGCTTCGCCTATGTTTACTCTCGTAATTGCTTTATTAGAAGGTGATTTGTTCATGAGAACACCCTCTACCACTCTCCAACGAATGGTTACTCCTTGTATGACGCAGACATGTCCAATACTGTTTTTCTTACGGTAATATGCTTGTGTTGTTACTGACATAATCTTTGCGCTCTAGTTGCTTGTACCATATTGTTTGCTGCAGCAATAAAGTTCTTTCTTTAATGAAAAAAAAAAAAAAAAATGTTTAAGCCATCCCCGACTTTCAACGGGACCTCAAATGCGGATGGTCCTACACTATTCCTACCTCTCTTTTGAGTCCAATTCAGACTTCTCAAATGGGTCATCCAACATCCATAATACAGAGAGAAAAAGGCACCAGCTTAATAAACACACCGCACTGGTCTAGTAACCTGTGGAGATGGGCGGGGTGCAGAAAGTGATGGTGTACTACTGATATTGTATATATTGTGTATATGTACCACAGCCATGCCAGTGTACACGTTTTTCAGAAATGTTATTTTGTGCAGAACTATACGTTGCATTTGGCATATATTGCTTTTAACTTATACAGGGAGGAGTGGATGCCTCCATTTTGGTTTTCTGCACCCCACCCATCTGCACAGGTTACTAGACCAGTGCGGTGTTTATTAAGCTGGTGCCTTTTTCTCTCTGGATTATGGACGTCGGATGACCCAATTGAGAAGTCTGAACTGGACTCAAAAGAGAGGTAAAAATAGAGTAGGAACATCCGCATTTAGTGTCCCATTGAAAGTCGGGGAAGGCTTAAACATTTTTGATCAAAACACGTGAACTAAGAACCTCAAAGTTTTTTCATGTAACTATCTCTGTCACCAGTGGGCAACAGGAGGCCCGGGGAACGTATGTCGTATGCACTGATGACACGTGGTGGGCAGACTGAGAACACACTCGCATGGGCTCTGTCGGATAGAAGCCGCGGCATTTAAGTCGCCCACGTGAGAGGCACTCATGACTCCAATGATTTACATCTGGCCCGCAAGCGGAGAATTGGACCATTTTTGGCTCCACATCCTGATTAGACCCTGACACAGGAACACTCCTGATTGAAAAGAACAGGGACCCACGAACCGAGCACGGAAATCCAGAGGGGGGCAGGGAGAGTGGGCCGTTGAGTGCGGGAGGGAGACACTTGCCCGAACAATAATAAACCACCCAGTTCAGTCATGTGTTAGTGGTTACGAGTTGTTTTGATGTTCTTGAAAATAATAACTCAAAGTTCTAATAATTGCACTGTACAATGTTTTAATTTAAGATACTCTGCTACACCATAAAAAGAAAAATGGATCCTTGCCATGTATGTCTGAAACAATCTGTAAACGACTGTGTGAGAACAAATGTACCATAAAGATATGCTGCACAGATGTTGTCAATGTATGATTCTTCTGTAAGGCCATGTTCACACGGCTTATTCTGGGACGTAATTCAGTCCGTAATTACGCACCGAAGTGCGCCAATTACGGGCTGAATCCGTCCCAGTAACTACGGTAATGCACAGTTCTCATAGAGAACTGTGCATTACGTCTCCTCTCCCTGCTTGGCGAATAGGCCGAGGGGGGAGATAATTGACATGTCACTTTCTAGCGGCGTATACGCGCCGCTAGCAATGACTGTCTATGGGCCGGCGAAGTGCCGGCCCCCCGCTCGCTCCCCCCGCTCCCGGCCACACGGCGTAATTGCGGGGCGGAATTACAGCCCGCAGTTAAGCCGTGTGAACATAGCCTAACACATGGTGGATTCAATAAAAATTGTTATTATAAAAAAAAAAACAATAAAAACAAAACGACCTTGTGAAGATGCTGGCAGAAGCTGGTAAGATTGTGCCATTATCCATAGTGAAACGAGTCCTGTATCAACATGGGCTGAAAGGCCGCTCTGCCAGGAAGAAGCCATTACTCCAAAAGAAACAGAGAAAAGCCAGATTCATGTTTGCAAATGCACAGGAACAAAGACCTACATTTCTGGAGACAGGTCCTGTGGTCTGACGAAACTAAAGTTGAACTGTTTGGCCACAATGACCATCGTAGTGTTTGGAGAAAAAAGGGAGAAGCTTGGACGCTTAAGAACACCATCCCAACTGTGACACACGGAGATGGTAGCATCATGATGTGGGCTTGTTTCGCTGTAGGAGGGACTGGTGCACTTCACAAAATAGATGGCATCACGATAAAAGAAGATTATGCAGCAACACTGAAGCAACATCTCAAGACATCAGCCAAGTTAAAGCTTGGGCGGAAATGGGTCTTCCAAATGGACAAGCTACTGCCAAACTGGTTACAAAGTGGCTTCAGGAGAACCAAGTCCAAGTTTTGGAGCGGCCATCACAAAGCCCTGATCTCAATCCTATTGGAAATTCATAGGCAAAGCTGAAAAGGCCGGGGCCAGCAAGACGACCCCTAAACATGGCTCAGTGACACCAGTTCTGTCAGGAGGAAGGGGCCAGAATTCCTACCAACTATTGTGAGAAGCTTGTGGAAGGATCCAGAACGTTTGCCCCAAGTCCTACAGTTTAAGGGAAAAGCCACCAAATACTAATGGAGGAAACTTCTGACTTTAAAGAAAGTAATAAAAATGCCTTAAAAATTCTCCCTCTCATTATTCTGCATTTGGCAAATAGAAAAAATTTTGGTTCCTAATTGACCTAAAATGGGGAAGGTTTATTCTGATTTCATGTCAGAGAGAAAAACCTGCAGATGGTGCTTTATATAGAGGGGAGGGAAAAACCTGCAGATAGGGCTTTATATAGAGGGGAGGGAGAAACCTGCAGATGGGGCTTTATATAGAGGGGAGGGGAAAAACCTGCAGATGGGGCTTTATATAGAGGGGAGGGAAACTGCTGGTTTCAACTGTATATTAATATTTATTATGTCAATGAGTGCATTTGTCTAGTTTGTGTAAGGGTGTGTTCACACGGCGTGTTAGGTCCGTGTGAACATACACTTTTGTAATGCGTGTCTGAATGGACCCAGACACCCATCTAACAATGAGCAGTGTGTTTAACACTGCCGGCAATGTGAAATAGATATCGGTGATGGGTGTTTGCATCCCGTCTGTCCGAGCTGTATTTCGGATCCATTCCAAGAAGTGACATGTCAATTCTTGGAGAAGATCCGATAGACGGATCGGACAGACGCGATGCAAACACGTATCGCTGATATCTGTTTCACATTGCCAGCAGTGTTAGATGCGTGTCTGGGTCCCTTCAGACGAACCCAGACACGCATTACACAAGCGTGTGTTCACACAGACCTAACACGCCGTGTGAACACACCCTTACACAAACTAGACAAATGCACTCAAGAGATGTCTCATCAATACAGTCTACTCAGTTATACCATAAAATCAGTATGTAACACTGTATATGCATTATATATTTTATACTCCAGAGCTGCACTCACAGTGTACAAACATTACTTATCCTGTACTGATCCCGAGTTACATCCTGTATTATACTCCAGAGCTGCGCTCACTATTCTGCTGGTGCAGTCACTGTACATACATTACTTATCCTGTACTGATCCTGAGTTGCATCCTGTATTATACTTCAGAGCTGCAATCACTATTCCGTTGGCTTACCGGAACTTATATAAGGAAGGTGAAGATGGAGTTAGTGTTTGATGTAAAGAGAACACTTCACAGAATACAAAATCACCACGCTTGCTGCAACCCTGTACAGGGCAAGGATGGGGCAATTGCTCTGTAGCACTCCCTAGGACCGAGCTTAGTCGACCACTTCTTGACCATTATCCATAATGGGTCCTCAGACTCTGCTGGTGTCTATTAGTAAATGGTGGTGCCGCTGGTCTTGTGGGACCTTCCATAATACTTTATAGGGCTACACATTTTTCATTGGTCCTGGAAACGCAAACCCCAAAATGCCCATGAGCAGCCGTTGACACGAGCGATGGGCAAAACGCCGTAAATATTTATTACGTTTTCCTTTTTTAATGATTCGTTCACATTTTACACATTGTACATAGACTCGAGGGATCGGTAGCAAACACGTTTCACGTAGTCCTTGTAGGTCACCATCTCCTGACTCGTCCTCTTCGACAAGATTTTGGTCGGAGAGATCCTAGAATTATGGACGGTTTGAGAACAGGCCTCAGGCAGGATCTTGGTTTCTTGGATCGCAGGGGATTTCTGATCGAGGAGAGGACCCGATGGTGCCGTAAAACCTCTCGAATTCGGAAAGGTCGCTTTGGACAGGAGTTGGGGGGGTATGGGAGATTTTGCCCCATTAGGACTTGGCTTGGCAGATTTGTGTGTGTCCTGGTGCAGATGAAACAGGGACTTGAAGCTGAAGGCTTTGGTGCAGAGCTTACACTTGTATGGTCTCCTCTTCCCGTGTTTACACCTGTGCAGGAAAAGTTTCAAAAGTGTCCCAAACTTCTGCCTGCACCCATGGCACCTGACCACCAGGCTGTGGGACTCTTGATGCCGTATTAACGAACGATGATGCCGGAAACACTTTGTGCATATCTTACACTTAAAAAGTCTCTGAACGTGAAGCTTCTTCAGAAGCTCTTCCGTATAACGTTTCTTCTTCCGGAGCTTTTTGCCCGAGGCGGGACCTGAAGGAATGACACATGGGGCCGCTTGTTTTGCGGCCGGACGATGAATACTGATGAGCTTCTCATGGTTTGGAGACAACTGTGCGTCTTGGGTGTGGGCCGAGGAGTGTCTGTCATCTTCTTCTGGTTCCTTCGAAAGTTGGAGGTCACCATCTCCATCTTTGGAGTGAACTTTTGCATGTCTAAGAAGATAGGAGAGCCGGGTGTAGACCTTGTTGCACTTGTGACACTTGTAGACCTCACTCCCCGTGTGCTCCCGCTGGTGGATCATGAGTGCCCACTTGTAACGGAAGCGGTGGTGGCACCAGGAACACTCACGGAGTTGGGAATGAGCTTCCCGGGCGTGTGACTTCAGCTTCTGTAAACTCTGGAACTTCTCGCCGCACTGTTGACACTGCTTCGGTGTCTGGTGCGTCGCCTTGTGCTCCTTCAAGGCTCTGCTGGTGGGGAACGTCAGGGGGCAGTAGCAGCATCTGTATTCAGAGACCCGGTGGGTGATCTGGTGCTTCTTGAGGTGGCCAAGCTTCTTGAAGCTCTTCTCACACGAGGAGCACTTGAAGGGTTGTCCGCTGTAGTGAGTCTTCTGGTGCGCGAGGAGATAACTTTCCTGGCTGTACGCTTTGCTGCAGTCGGTGCAAGCAAACGGCTTCTTGCCTTTCTTCCTTCCGGAGTTGCAGTAGCATTTTAAGACGCCTCTGCAATTCAGACATTTCGGCTCCTGGTCCTTTAACTTCTGCTTCTGGCCGTGAGCTTTAGAGTCATCGAACGTGTCGCTCTGGGCTCGGCTGATTCCTACAAAAAACAAAAACTCTATTACCCAAATATAATATCATCAAGTATCATTCAGATGTCACTATGGGAGCATGAGACACTGTTACACAGAATGCACCTCTTCCTAGCAGTCCCATGTAAGTTTCCTGTGCCAGGAGCCCAACTACTTACATCCGGGTTCACCAAGATAATCGAGATCTACATTATGTCTGCAATGTCTGTGTACAGCAGTGACGTCATGTATGTACACAGTGACCGAATAGTGAGCGCAGCTCTGGTGGATAATACAGGATGTAACTCAGGATCAGTACAGGATAAGTAATGTATATACACAGTGACTGCACCAGCAGAATAGTGTGTGCAGCCCTTGAGCATAATACTGGATGTAACTCAGGAGCAGTATAGGATAAGTATTGTATGTACAGTGACTGCACCAGCAGAATAGTGAGTGCACCTCTGGAGTATAATACAGGATGTAACTCAGGATCAGTACAGGATAAGTAATGTATGGGCACAGTGACTACACCAGCAGAATAGTGAGTGCAGATCTGGAGTTGCATTCACTATTCTGCTGGTGCAGTCACTGTGTACATACAGTACTTATCCTGTACTGATCTCAAGTTACATGCTGTATTATCCTCCAGAGCTGCACTCACTATACTGCTGGTGCAGTCACTGTACATACATTACTTATCCTGTACTGATCCTGAGTTACATCCTGTATTATCCACCAGAGCTGCATTCACTATTCTGCTGGTGCAGTCACTATGGACATACATGACTTAGCCGGTACTGATCCTGAGTTACATTGTGTATTATCCTCCAGAGCTGCGCTCACTATTCTACTGGTGCAGTCACTGTACATGCATTACTTATCCTGTACTGATCCCGAGTTACATCCTGTATTATCCTCCAGAGCTGCACTCACTATTCAGCTGGTGCAGTCACTGTACATACATTACTTATCCTGCACTGATCCTGAGTTACATCCTGTATTATCCTCCAGAGCTGCACTCACTATTCAGCTGGTGCAGTCACTGTACCTACAGTACTTATGCGGTACTGATCCTGAGTTATATCCTGTATTATAGACTCCAATGCTGCACTCACATACTTCTGGACCTCTGACACCCACGTGCAGTCACTGCACATACATTACTTATACTGTACTGATCCTGGGTTAGATCCTGTATTATCCTCCAGAGCTGCACTCACTATTCTGCTGGTGCAGTCACTGCACATACATTACTTATCCTGTACTGATCCTGAGTTACATCCTGTATTATCCTCCAGCGCTGCACTCACTATTCTTCTTTTGAAGTCACTGTACATACTTTCCTTATCCTGTTCTGTTTCTGAGTTAGATCATGTATTATACTCCAGAGCTGCGCTCACTATTCTGCTGGTGCAGTCACTGTGTACATACATTACTTATCCTGTACTGATCCTGAGTTACATCTATATTATCCTCCAGAGCTGCACTCACTATTCTGCTGGTGCAGTCACTGTGTACATACATTACTTATCCTGTACTGATCCTGAGTTACATCTATATTATCCTCCAGAGGTTGACTTACCTTTCGGCTTCAGTCATGGTCTCAGGTCACCACTATGATGTGGGGTGCCGCCCTGGAAGTGATGTCAGACTACGAGCGATGCTGAAAGGTAAGTCAACCCCTTAAAAAGTAGTAAAACCCGTAACCCCAATGCGAAGCCCAACTTAGAGTTGATTTTTTTAGTGTGATTTTTAACAAAATTAGATCCGTGCCTAACCAAACGGAATCTCTTAGAATTAGGTTGAATTGGACAATGAAGAAGCCATAAGCCCAAGTAGAGGAGTCTATACCTGTACGTGAGGGGAGCCATGAGTTGTCAGGTGTCCTGATGGCAGACGTGCCCGGCTTCTCCCACTGCTCGATCTGATGGAACAAGGGCGGCGGCTCAATGTCAAGTCCTAAAATTGACAGATAAAAAACAATGTAACTGCAACAACAGAAAAACTGACCCCAAAATGCAAGGATCATAGAAAAATACATCAATTTATATTCGGGGGCCATAAACCATCTCGACCTGGTCCTGCTCACATGGATGTCACTGCACCTCTGCTAACCCTCCTGTGTATGGGGCCCTGGAGCAGTCGTCACTGCACCTCTGCTAACCCTGCTGTGTATGGGGCCCTGGAGCAGACGTCACTGCATCTCTGCTACCCCTACTGTGTATGGGGCCCCAGAGAAGACAGATGTCACTGCACCTCTGCTAACCCTACTGTGTATGAGGCTCCGGAGCAGACGGACGTCACTGCATCTCTGCTAACCCTACTGTGTGTAGGGCCCCGGAGCAGACGGATGTCACTGCACCTCTGCTAACCCTACTGTGTATGGGGCAGCAGAGCAGAATGTCACTGCACCTCTGCTAACCCTACTGTTTATGGGGCCCCGGAGCAGACGGATGTCACTGCACCTCTGCTAACCCTACTGTGGAAGGGGCCCCAGAGCAGACGCAAGTAACTGAACCTCTGCTAACCCTGCTGTGTATGGGGCCCCGGAGCAGACAGATGTCACTGCACCTCTGCTAACCCTACTGTGTATGGGGCCCCAGAGAAGACAGATGTCACTGCATCTCTGCTAACCCTACTGTGTATAGGGCCCAGAGCAGACAGATGTCTCTGCACCTCTGCTAACCCTACTGTGTATGGGGCCTGGAGCAGACGGATGTCACTGCACCTCTGCTAACCCTACTGTTTATGGGGCCCCGGAGCAGACGGATGTCACTGCACCTCTGCTAACCCTACTGTGTATGGGGCCTGGAGCAGACGGATGTCACTGCACCTCTGCTAACCCTACTGTATATGGGGCCCCAGAGCAGACTGATGTCGCTGTACCTCTGCTAACCCTACTGTGTATGGGGCCCCGGAGCAGACGGATGTCACTGCACCTCTGCTAACCCTACTGTGTATGGGTCCCAGGGCAGACGAATGTCACTGCACCTCTGCTAACCCTACTGTGTTATGGGGCCCCGGAGCAGACGGGTGGTCACTGCACCTCTGCTAACCCTACTGGTATGGGGCCCCGGAGCAATGGATGTCACACTGCACCTCTGCTAATCCTACTGTGTATGGGCCCTGGAGCAGACTGAAAGTCACTGCACCTCTGCTAACCCTACTGTGTATGGGGCCCCGGAGCAGATGATGTCACTGCACCTCTGCTAATCCTACTGTGTATGGGGCTCCGAGCAGACTGATGAGTCACTGCACCTCTGCTAACCCTACTGTGTATGGGCCCCGGAGCAGACGGATGTCACTGCACCTCTGCTAACCCTACTGTGTATGGGGCCCTGGAGCAGACTGATGTCACTGCACCTCTGCTAACCCTACTGTGTATGGGGCCCTGGAGCAGACTGATGTCACTGCACCTCTGCTAACCCTACTGTGTATGGGGCCCAGAGCAGACGGATGTCACTGCACCTCTGCTAACCCTACTGTGTATGGGGCTCCGGAGCAGACGGATGTCACTGCACCTCTGCTAACCCTACTGTGTATGGGGCCCCGGAGCAGATGGATGTCACTGCACCTCTGCTAACCCTACTGTATATGGGGCCCCGGAGCAGACAGATGTCACTGCACCTCTGCTAACCCTACTGTGTATGGGGTCCCAGGGCAGACGAATGTCACTGCACGTCTGCTAACCCTACTGTGTATGGGGCCCCGGAGCAGTCGGATGTCACTGCACCTCTGCTAACCCTACTGTGTATGGGGCCCTGGAGCAGACGGATGTCACTGCACCTCTGCTAACCTTACTGTGTATGGGGCCCTTGAGCAGACGGATGTCACTGCACCTCTGCTAACCCTACTGTCTATGGAGCATCGGAGCAGACGGATGTTACTGCACCTCTGCTAACCCTACTGTGTATGGGGCCCCGGAGCAGACAAATGTCACTGCACCTCTGCTAACCCTACTTGTATGGGGCTCCGGAGCAGACGGATGTCACTGCACCTCTGCTAACCCTACTGTGTATGGGGCCCCGGAGCAGACCGATGTCACTGCACCTCTGCTAACCCTACTGTGTATGGGGCCCCGGAGCAGTCGGATGTCACTGCACCTCTGCTAACCCTACTGTATATGGGGCCCCAGAGTAGGCGGATGTCACTGCACCTCTGCTAACCCTACTGTGTATGGGGCCCCGGAGCAGACGGAGGTTTCTGCACCTCTGCTAACCCTACTGTGTATGGGGCTCTGGAGCAGACGGATGTGTCTCCTGACTGCTTTCACAGTAGATTGTATTATAACTTGACGTATGATGTCAGGAGAGCGGTATATAAGACGGTGGTGGATAAGGTGCACTACAGCTATAGGAGTGTCTGCTCACCCTCGCCATAGATGGTTGAGGGTATCTGGTGCCCTGCACTATCTTGGTACTATGTTGGGTACAGAAACCCTAGTTTGCCCAGTGACTGACTCCCCTATACCTATCTTATGTGAATAATATCTCCGTTACCCAAGGACAGTAGATTTGTGTAATTCTCCTTCATGACATCTTTGTAGAGCTCCCGTTGGTCTTGGCTCAGTTTCCTCCATTCCTCCTCTGAGAAATACACGACCACGTCATCGAATGTCAGATGCATCTGCAAGAACAGAAGGGAGACTACGTGAGACCGGCGAAGGGGGCTGCACCCAAAAACCCAGAGACCCAATGATGGCCACGGTGCGGCCTGTGCTCAGGGAGGCTGCTGGCTACCTGCGGCTGTGCCTCTTGTCGGGTGCTCTATTCTGCTCCGGTTGCTGTCTCCTAGTGCGCACACTGTTCCTTTGGGATTTAAAGGCCCAGTGCACATTTCTCTTCTGACTGCACTACTGAGGCCATTTAAAGGGACACTTCCCCTAAACTCCTGCCCAATATTGGGTGGAAGTTTAGGGGAATCTTGGCAATGGCAGCTGTTTTCGGTGACCGCCTTTGTGGCTTCATCCCAGACCTCACTTGACCACCACCTACTTCGTCCCATTTTCCGCCCAACTACTCCTTTTGTCCCGCTCCCTGTCTGGATATCAGCTACGGCCACCGGAGACCAAGTCAGGGGCAGCAACTGATGAGTCTCCTCCAGCGAAGTACAGATCCCTCTACACAGGTTAAAGGGTCTAGGTTGTGCCACACCCATCCCTTTATCTAATGGGCTCCGTATCATTGGACACTATATTTTCTGTTTTCATCTCCTTATGACCCCTGAACAACGGGGAGAAACGCCTCAAGACAGGACGCCCCAAATGGGTGGTTTGCTTATGACCAATGTGATTATGGCCACTAAAATTATTTATTTTTATTCATTCAAAGCTTTATTAAAAGAATATCAAATCTCCAAGATACACAAATAATGAGAGAGAGAAAATTGCAGTACAACACAATGCATGAAGGCAGCGCACGATGCTGGCAGACATCATGATGTGAATGATTGCAGAGAAGAAAGAAAACCATTACAGCAGGTATAATATATATATATATATTATATATATTCTATCTATCTATACATACATATATATAGTCCATATCAATGGTGCAATAATACACTTATTAGAAAGGATAGGGCCTGTCCATACGGCTGAATTTTCAGTGTCCGCAAGTTATTAAGTGTGAAATGTGAATGGTGTTTATAAAAAAAATTTAAAAAAAGACTAAAAAAATTCTGCAATCATTAAGTGAACTTAAGCTATTCCCCCAAAAAGTACAACTTGTCCCAAATAAAAATGAGGCGTCACACAGCTGCGTCATTGAAAAAATAAAAAGTTACGACTGTTGAAAAGACAAGGAGGCAAAAACTAAAAAAAAAAGTGCTGCTCATGAAGTACTTTTCAGGCGTTCGGCTTAAAGGGGTTTTGCCACGATGTAATGTTGATGTGGGATCCTCCAAAATGGGTAAATCACTTTTCTAAATATATGTGATTATAAAAAGTGAAGCCTGTGAGAGCTACAGCATTGCTCAGTTCCCCTTAGTTTCCTGAAAGTTTACATTAGACACGACCAAGACACTGACAGGATCCTGATCTGGCCGCGCTTGCGTATTTGCACTTCTTATCTGATGACAGGGAACATGACCGAGCTTGCAAGGGGCTGGGGAGAAAGTGCAGTGTATGAGGCTGTCTGCTGTATAGAGAATCCACTGGTTGTAATGTTATTATTTGAGTAAACATTAGAGAAGCTCCCTGTTTCCGGGCTCTGCTCAACCCCCTCCCTCTCCCCACTGCAGCCATTCATGCTTTGTTTTATCTTCTCTCCTGAGCAGATAAGAGGTAAGGAACTTCACTTCTTGGCAAAACCCCTTTAAGCAGATGAACAAGGCATATGCAGTAGGTCACACCTATGTAAAAAAGCAGTGAAAACTGCCTGAAAAACCTCCACAAAAAAAAACAAAACACCCAAAAAACTGATTTGGACAAATACACTGACAAAATACTCAGGTCCAAAGTGGTTTTTAGGATTTGGTTTCCGACGAGTTTTTTGTCCTATGCAGTATAGACCTAACCATATAGTTACATGGTTCTGTCCATGAAGATCAACCAAGGGTGGGGAAAATGTGGCTGAAGGAAGGTGGATGGGGAGATTTTTAGGCTTGGTTTCCCTCCTACTGATGAAGGATTGGAATCCATAAAGCAAGAACCAACTTGCCCTAAATGAATATTTAATTGCTGCTCTTAAAATTGCCAATCGGACTGGATCTAGACTTTTATACGGCTTTAAAGGTGTTAATATTCTTTAGTTTCAGGTAGTTATCTAAACCTCTCCTGAAACCCTCACCTGTTCCTGCTGTGACCACCTCCGGGGGCAGCTATTCCAATGATTCACAGCTCTGATAGTGGAGAAGGCTTTTCTCCTCTGGAGGCTGAATCCTTTTTTCTCCAGATGAAGGCAATGTCCCCTATTTCTCTTGTGAAACACCCATACAATTTAATATTCAGGGCACAAAAAGATGTGTCGAAAATGCAACAAAAACCGCGTTGAGGTTTTGAAGCTCGTCCATTGATTCCTGTGGGGATTTTCAGTGCTGAAAACGCTTCAAGAATTGACATGAATGGACTCCTTTTTTCAGCGCCCAAAACAGCGCAGAAAATCCTCGTCCTTGTTTGGGGTCTTGTTTTATTCGGGACAAGTTGTACTTTTTGGGGGAATAGTTTAAGTCCCCTTATAAATTATTGCAGTTTTTTTTAAATTTTTTTATTTTCTTACATTTTTTTTTTCTTACATCATTCACACTAAATAACTTGTTAGAGTAATTCTACCGGTTATTACGGTCGTGTAGATACCGATGTGTAGTCTTCTTGTGTGTGTAATGTAGGCACAATTATTTTCTTTTTTTTTTTTTTTTTTTTTACAAAATTTCTACACTTTTATGTTTGTTTGTTTTTTTGTTTTTTTTTTTAAATCCCCTGAAGGGATAACGGTTTTACATTTTTTTTTTTACACTTAATGTAATGTATTAGCATATTCATATATGCTAATACATTATAATCTGTGTCCGTCTGACTCAGGCAGTGATTAGGACACAGTGTGCCCTGATCACTGGCTTGTTACACAGACAGCCATGGGGCTACTCTAGATCCCCAGGGCTGACTGTGCAGCCGTTCCCCGGGCTCTGTTGGGTCACCGGAGTCCCGATCACCCGACAGAACAGGGGAAAGCCCTTTGATTACACTGCGGTCACTGACTGCAGCAATCAAAGGGTTAAGCGCTGGGGAGCGGAGGTTTCTCCCGCTGCCTGAAGCGATGTCAAAAGTAAGGGGTTAAAGGGAATGTGTCATCAAAAAATTTCCTATTGTTTAACTCATGTTTTTATGTTAAACACATTTTTTAAGATTTTTTTTTCTATTTTTCATATCACTCTCAATGTTTTTTAAGCCCTGCAGTCTTTACTTTGGCTACTAGGCTTAATTATAGTCTGACACTTCCTGTTCTGTAGGGTTTTCAGTAGTCTGCTCATGATCAGTACAAGCAGGGCTACACTGAAAGGTGACACCAATGTGAATAGAGAACACAGGATCCACCAGTCACAATATGAGTCACAGCTCCCCCTCCCTGCACACTGACTTCTTCCCAGCTCACAGATCATGCCCACAACACTGTCCTATAGAAGTCAGTGGGTCTGTTCCTGGTCACAGTATCCACCATTCACAATAGAAGATGTTACAGCTCCCCCTCCCTGCGCACTGACTTCTTCCCAGGTCACTGAGCATGCCCACAACACTCTCCTATAGAAGTCAGTGGGTCTGCTCCAGTTCACAGGCTCCTATGTCCATGAAACTGCTGTAAAGCATCTCTCTAAATGATGTTAACCCCTTAAGCCGAACGCCTGAAAAGTAGTTAATGACCAGAACATTTTTTTAGTTTTGGCCTCCTTGCATTTAAACAGTTGTAAACTTTTTTATTTTTCAATGACGCAGTTGGATGAGGCCTCGTTTTATTCAAGACAAGTTGTACTTTAAATAAGGGAATAGTTTAAGTACACTTATAAATAATTGCAGTATTTTTTTTTTTTTTTTTCAAAAAATTTTTTTTGTTTTTTTCATTTTTTTTTTACACCATTAACATTTCACACTTAATAACTTGTTAGATAATTCTACAGGTTATTACGTCGTGTGGATACCAAATATGTGTAGGTTTTTTTGTGCGTGTAATTTATGTACAATATATTTTTTATTAAATATTTTATTTTTATTTTATTATTTTTTTTTTATTCTTTTTTTTTACACTTTTTATGTTTTTTTTGTACTTTTTTTTTGAATCACAATGAAGGGAGAACTGTTTAACATTTTTTTAAAATTTTTTTTACACTTAGTAATGTATTAGCATATTCATATATGCTAATACATGCTAATCTGTGTCAGTCTGACACAGGCAGTGATTAGGACAGCACACAGTGCGTCCTAATCACTGGCTTCATACACAGACAACTCTGGGGCCAACGCTAGGTCCCCAGAGCTGACTGTGCAGGCCGTTCCCCGGCCTCTGTCGGGTCACCGGTGTTTTCCGATCACCCGACAGAGCAGGGGATCCCTTTGATTGCGCTGCGGTAAACGCACCGCCGCAATCAAAGGTTAAAGCATCGGTTGCGAGGTTTCCTCCGCTCCCCGATAGCCTGCAGGACAATGCCTCTGGTGATCGGGGCTGTGTAGTTCAGGCCCCGATCCCAGGCGCAGCTGCGGCACCGGGTGCCGCAAACCCCGATGTCTGCAGCGACGTCAAAAGACGTCGCTGCAGACGAACGACCCGCACCGGCCGCCGTCAAAAGACGTGCGCGGTCCGTTAAGGGGTTAAAAGCAGCTCAGGCAAGATGGCCGCCCCCATAATCTCATACAGACAACATAATTGAGAAATCTACAATCAGAAAATAAAAACGGCAAAGAAAAAAAGAAAATGTATCAGGGTCTGGTTTTAATGAGTAATAAAAAAAAATTAAACCAGTGAGATCAGTGCGGGAGGGTAGGGTGACGGGGCATTGTACATCTCCAAAGACCTGGCGGCAATCAACAGTAAAACTATTAAACACCTTTAAAAGCAAAAGTCGACATGGGGATCATGGAGAGGAGGAGAACAGACATTATCGGCTCCAAAAAATACAACCCCGCTGACATCTATAACAATAGAAACAAGGATAAAATTATTAGAGAAGGAAAGAGTCAAAGTAGGCGGCACTGGAGCTACTGCTCGCAGCACACAGCCAGCTATGGTGAAGTATTAAACACTTAACCTCCAACCTATGGGGGAGTCGCGACCGTCGCCCTTGGTACAAAGAAAGATATTTGGAAGCGCTGGTAAAAAAAAAAAAACCTGCCAGAAACATTGCGCAAGACGCACAGAAAAATTACATAAAATGTCATCAGGGCCTTGGAATAGATGATTTTAAAGTGTACGGGGAAAGTGAAAAAAAAAAAATTAATTCTGTATTAAAGTAATATTTTAGTAAAAAAAAAAAAATATATATATATATTTTTTTTTTATATATTGGCAAAAAAAAAAAAAAAAAAAAAAAAGGGTAAAGGGGCTTTGCCATGGAGGCATTTCATGCCTAGTTTGTCCTGCTTCAGCTTTCAGTGTGTTCAAAAAGGGACGTGTATGATTTGTTTGAACTGCAGATCATGTGACCCAGCAGGCTTGACATCACCATGCCTTTCCCCACAGTGTGCTCACTCTAGTCAAACAAAGGTCTGGCTAGCACTTCTGCCCTCCAACATAGGGGTTCTAGGTTCAAATCCCTGTAGAGCATTTGTAACAACCCTTCACCACTGCAAGCAGAATAACATTGCCCTTCCTCATTACTAAGTCTTAAATACACCTCATATAACCTGTTCTGCTTCACAGTACGACATCACCGCCTAGTCATACTTCTTTAGTATAGCTCTATATCATATAGTGGTTACCCACAGACAACACAAGATATAGATTTCTACTTAAATCGCAGAAAGACAAAGTACCGTCCTAAGTCAAACTAGAGGCTTACACTATCCCTACTACCATGGTTTAAATTCCAACGACTATTATGCCCTTGAAATAGCAACAATCACTTCAATTTTTCAATAGCCGTTTTCGGTGGTCACTCAATCTTTTGCTGCCCAAGTCATTCTTCAGACAAAAGTTTCCTTCAGGGTTTTATACCGCCTTTGAGCCTCCAGCAACAAATGGGTCCCTCCAAGAAAAAGAAAGAAAAAGGGAACTCTTTAAGCTTAACAAATTTTTTTACTCCTGGAGAGCTAAGAAAAAGTTTGGAGGCGGACGGGGTAATAACTAGACGAGCCAGACAATCTTCAACTAAGCCCATATCCTCCCTGGACTCTGCGCTTTCTGAGTCACCCGGCTCATCTCCTCAGTCCATTCACTCAGAACCCAACCAGACTCACAACTCAACCTCAAACACAATCTCTCCACCAATTAAGAGGAATAGCGCCAATTCTACTCTATCAATGTCTAACATGGAAGACTCTACAGATCATCTCCTCGCTACTGTTTTAGATTCAACTAACAATAGTCCACTCAAACAGAGGGCGAAATATTCAAACTCAATGCCCGAGACATGCTCTCTTCAGATCTCTACAGAACAAAGGTCTGAAGACCCTCCAGATTCTTTGGAATCATTCCAAATTACGAGCCAAGACATGTACCCATCTTTGTTAAAGGACATGATGCTGGCCCTTCGTACATCTCTACAAAACTCCTTACAAGCATCTATCTCTACGCTGAACGCCAACATCGACGCTATTGGAGAACGAGTCCATCATGTCGAATCAAAAATGGAGGAATTCTCCCAAGCCCATAACGAGCTAGTTGATGCGCACAACAATGTGGAAGACGAGCTGGACAAAATCAAAACGAAAATGGCAGACCTTGAAGACAGAAGCAGACGAAATAATCTCAAATTTAGAGGCGTCCCTGAAACGATTTCTAATTCGGAACTCCAACACTTCCTACAGTCATGGCCAAAAGTTTTGAGAATGACACAAATATTATATTTTCACCTGATCTGTTGCCCTCTGGTTTTTATGTGTGTTTGTCAGATGTTTTTATCACATACAGAAATACAAGTGCAATCATATTATGATTAACAAAAGCTTTTACTGACAGTTAGAATGAGTTAATGCAGCAAATCCTGAGTGATATCAGTCCACTCTTGCACAATCAATGCTTGCATTTTGTCACAATTTGTTGGTTTTTGTTTGTCCACCCGTCTCTTGGTGATTGACCACAAGTTCTCAATGGGATTAAGATCTGGGGAGTTTCCAGGCCATGGACCCAAAATCTCCATGTTTTGTTCCCTGAGCCATTTAGTTATCACCTTTGCTTTATGGCAAGGTGCTCCATCATGCTGGAAAAGGCATTGTTGATCACCAAACTGCTCTTGGACGGTTGGGAGAAGTTGCTCTTGGAGGACATTCTGGTACCATTCTTTATTCATGGATGTGTTTTTAGGCAAGACTGTTAGAGAGCCGATTCCCTTGGCTGAGAAGCAACCCCACACATGAATGGTTTCTGGATGCTTTACAGTTGGCATGAGACAAGACTGGTGGTATCGCTCACCTTGTCTTCTCCGAACAAGCTGTTTTCCAGATGTTCCAAACATTCGGAAAGGGGATTCATCAGAGAAAATGACCGTACCCCAGTCCTCAGCAGTCCACTCCCTGTACCTTTGGCAGAATATCAGTCTGTCCCTGATGTTTTTTCTGGAGAGAAGTGGCTTCTTTGCTGCCCTCCTTGACACCAGGCCTTGCTCCATGAGTCTCCGCCTCACAGTGCATGCAGATGCACTCACACCTGCCTGCTGCCATTCCTGAGCCAGCTCTGCACTGCTGGAGCCCGATTCCGAAGCTGAAACACTTTTAAGAGACGGTCCTGCGCTTGCTGGTCTTTCTTGGCGCCCTGGAGCCTTTTTTGGCAACAATGGAACCTCTCTCCTTGAATTCCTTGATGATGCGATAGATTGTTGACTGAGGTGCAATCTTTCTAGCTGCGATACTCTTCCCTGTTAGGCCAGTTTTGTGCAGTGCAATGATGACTGAAATGTGTTTTAGAGATAACCCAGGGTAACAAAGAGAAACATAAATGCCAAGCACCAGCCCTTTTAAAGTGTCCAGTGGTGTGATTCTTACTTAATCATGACAGATTGATCTCCAGCCCTTCCTCATCAACACCCACACCTGTTTTTAATGGAGCAATCACTGAAACGACTTTTAGCTGGCCTTTTAAGGCAGGCCTGCAATGAAGGGGAAAATGTGTTTTGGGGGAAAAAGTTCATTTTCTAGGCAACTATTGACTTTGCAATTAATTGCTGTTAAGCTGATCACTCTTTATAACATTCTGGAGTATATGCAAATTGCCATTATTAAAACCCTGATGCAGTGGCTTTGTAAAAAATTAACATTTGTATCATTCTCAAAACTTTTGGCCATGACTGTACAAACCCTTATCAAGACCCTGCTTCCAAACAGGACTTGATTATTAATAGAGCTCACCGACTTCCTAGGCCTTCTTCTCTTCCTGATACTGTTCCTAGTGATGTCCTGGCCAGGATTAATTTTTACCACATTAAAGACACTATCAAAGATGTCCGCCAACTTTATACTGCTTTCACTTCTTTCTTATGGAATAAAAAATGCCCCGGATAGCCCTTTGCTAAACTTATCCTCCCAAGGGATGGGGGGGCGGGAATTTTGCCGATCTTAGGTTGTTAAATCTAGCCAGCCTCCTGCGTCACGGATTCGTTTGGCGTTAAACAGGTCTTCCAGATATTCCAATCTCTCTACTGAGGCGCACTGTTTCACCCCAGGGAAACGCTTCCAGGCCTCCTTCATACCAATATTCTGATCTTCCTAAGGTGGCGAAACATAGCCTCATTGTGAGGGACCCGATCGGAGCCTGGAGGCCTGGTAAACCCTGTTCTCTCTGCCCTACCAGACCAGTTAGATACCTTCCTATCTATGGACACCCAGAATTCAAACCGGCCTTGATAACCCCCAATTTAAAGTCTGGGGGGAGTAAAGGGATTTTAACTATTTCCCAGCTTATTCACCCTTCCCACCAACGGATTTACTCTCTCTCAGATTATCTCAAAAATATTCCTTGCCACCATCGCATTTTTTGGCTTTTCCCAAATAGTGAGTTTTTATTAGAAGGACATAAAAGCCGTCTCATTTTAAGTTGAATGCTTTTTGATAATGTTTTTCGGCCCTACTTCTTCAACAGACCACTCTCTATCAGCGCTATATGCTGGTCTTCGTAAGGGTTCAGAAGACGAGGGGCCTTTGCAGGATTTTGCTAAGTGGGTGAAGTCTACCCTAACCAGGAGTTTCCTTTCTACAATTCTCCAGGGATGGCTGAAGATCCATAAAATATATAGTGAATGAGAAGTGGGGACCCCTTTTCTTAGAATTGCCCATTCGCAATTTACGGCTTTAATATCCCCCCCGTCGAGCTTGTCCGGGACCGTTTGACGTCCTGTCCTAAGTGTGGCCCCCCCCGCAGGGGTTTTGTCCATAGTATTATGGACCTGTGTGGAAAACCATGAAGTTCTGGGAGACAGGTCATACAAACTCTGAATCTTAAGTTTCGGTGTCATTTAACTTTAGAGCCAACACAGCTCCTGTTCCATAATTTTACCACAACATTTTAGGAACCACTCATTTCTTGCACATTTTTTTTATTAGCGGTTTAAAAGAAGCCCTCTGGCCAAATGGTTGGAACCAACCGTCCCTACATTGCAGAGTGTCCAGGTGGAAATAACATCATCGGGAAATGTACAGAATTTGACATTATCGGGACTAAGGAAACCCAATGCTCTCATTTTTCAAGAAAGGGAAGGAGTTCATAGGTATCTTTTACACCCCCCAGGAGATCAAGGAATCAGCAGCCTTTTGTCTACACCTCCTGGTGTCTCTCCTCTCACCTAGCGGGCACTCTGGGGCTTTGGATGTCTGAAACCCATAACATGGGAGCTTTACCTCAGCCATATCCTGGCACCATGCCCTGGATACTCCCTTGGTGACTGTGCGTCACGAGTTGGGGGTGAATTTGTCCTCTATCTATTTCTCTATACATCTAACCTGCCCTTCATCTCCAAACTCCTGGAACGCTTGGTCTACTCTCGCCGAATCCGCTATCTCTCCGCTAACTCTCTTCTTGATCCTGTGCAATTAGGTTTCCGCACCCTACACTCCACGGAAACTGCTGAACTAAAGTCTCCAATGATCTCCTAACAGCTAAATCTCAGGGCAACTACTCATTGTTGCTTCTTCTGGATCTCTCTGCAGCGTTTGACACTGGGTTGATCAAACCCAAATTCTCCTCACCAGCTCAGCACCATTGGCCTCCAGGACACCCCTTCGCTGGTTCTCATCTTACCCGTCTGACCACGCTCCTTTCAGTTTTCTCATTTTCCGGTTCTATCTCCTCTCCTCTTCCTCTTGCTGTTGGGGTTCCTCAGGGATCAGTTCTAGGTCCTCTCCTCTTTTCATTGTACACGGGCCCCCCTTGGACAAACCATCACAGATTCAGCTTCCAAGTACCAACTCTCACGCTGATGACACCCAATTTTTACATCCTCCTCCCGAGACATCACTCCTGCTCTGTACAAAACACCAGGGACGCCTGTCTGCTGTCTCTGACATCATGTCCTCCTGTATCTTAAACTAAACCTCACTAAAACTGAACTTCTTTATCCCAAACCCTCTACTAACAGAACTTACCCTGCCCTTTCTGTCCCCAGTGTGTGGCACCCACCATAAACTCCTTTGGCATGCAGGCCCGATGTCTGGGGGTTATAATTAGATTGTGATTTTGACCTTTTACCCCCAATATCCAATCCCTTGTCCGCTCCTGTCACCTGCACTTCAAGAACATCTCCAGAATCCGTCCTTTTCTCATTGTGGACACAACTTAAACTCTCATTGTTGCTCTTATTCATTCTCGTCTCGACTACTGTAACTCCTTGCTTATCGGTCTACCTTTGTGCAAACTCTCCCCTCTCCAATCTGTCCTGAATGCAGCAGCCAGGCTTGTCTTTCTCTCCAGCCGCTATACTGATGCCTCTACCCTGTGTCAGTCACTGCACTGGTTGCCCATTCACTACAGGATACAACATAAACTCATCACTCTCACCCCTAATGCTCTCCACAGTGCTGCACCCCCTACATCTCCTCCCCTCATCCTGTCTACCACCCTACCCCATCTTCTGCTCTGTGATGGTATCAGGTTACACTCTCAATCATTCGAACCTCCCATCCCCTTTTCCAAGACTTCACACGTGCAGCACCGGTTCTCTGGAATATGCTACCGCGGGCGATCAGGCACACTCAGAACTCTCATAGCATAAAAGGGCCCTGAGAATACATCTTCTCGGTCTGGCCTACCAGAATCCCTAATGCTAACAACCCCCCCCCCACTCGCTAGCGCACTCATCTCATTTTCGGCACTTAACTGTATATAGATGTACTGTAAGGGTGGCAGGTTCATCCGAATTCTACATAAACAAAACCCCATATTTATGTCACAAAGGCTGGACCATGGTAAATCTAGCACTTCTTAAACCCCTTTGTCTCTCCCGTACACCCTAATAGATTGTAAGCCCTTTCGAGCAGGGCCCTTCACCTTGTGTCTCATCTGTAAGTAGCTTTTCATTGTGCAATGTATTTCTTTTGTCTGTACCTACACCCTCCAAATTGTAAAGTGCTGCGGAATATGTTGGCGCTATATAAATAAAGATTATTCTTCTTATTAAAATCTTCGCCGATCTGACGCAATACACCCTGGCCGCCAGAAGACGATTCGTCCCAATTACTTTGACGCTCAGTCAAAACAACAAACTACCGATGGGGATTCCCGACGAAACTCATTGTACGGAAAGATGGAAGATCTCACATTATTGTATCCCCGGATGCTGGCTGCAAACTACTCCTTCAATGGAAGATTGCACCATCTGCTGAAACCTCCTTGCCCCGTCCGTCTCCAAGCTACCTAAAGAGTGGTCCACCGTAATTAAATGACTTACCATAATTTTAGTTTATGTTCTCATCCACCATGGGCATAAATTCTATTCCTCGATAGAACATTTTTTGATGTTTAAGGATTCTTTTTGCAAAACCTCCGCCCCCGGAGATTGCGCCGTTTTCTACTTGCTTATGGTTATTCTTCTTGCTGTTATGTATGTTACCCCCTCTTCTTCCCTCCCCCTCTTGCCCCTGGCCACACCGGTACCACTGCACTGCAACATTTGGTATCATAAGGTCCTCGTATTACACGGATCCTTCTCTCTGAAACAAATATATTCTCTGTTACCCTATGGCGCTTACTATTGTATCATTAAACGTTAGGGGACTAGATAGCCCCTTTAAACGTTCCATGCTATGGAAAGAAGCTACCAAATTACGCTAATACATCTTGTGTATTCAGGAAACACATCTGCTTCCAGAAGACTCTCACAGACTCCATCACAAACAATTTCCCCACATTGTTTTTTCATGTCTAGATAAAAAGAACGCAGGGGTCGCCATAGCTATCAGAGATACATTGGCATACCGTCCAATCAACCAAATAATTGACCCACTGGTAGGTTCATAAAACTTAGTTTGCGAAATTTAACAATATAAAAAATATACCTAAAAGTAAACCTCTACGCCCCCAATTCAAAGCAACATAGATTTTATAAATAAAACCAAAAAGAGAGCTCAGTCAATTTCTCAAGGACCCTCATCCCTGCGGGATTTTAATTTAAATCTCAGACCCCTTCCATGGATTCCTCCTCACGACAGAAGAGGGAACATAAAAGGCTCCATCCTTGGTTAGAGAGATCCTCCTTATACGATGCATGGTGGTGCCTCCATGCCGCAGAGAAGGATTTCACATACTATTCAGCCAGACACCAATCCTACTCTCGTATCGACATGTTCCTAGTGGACAAGTGGGTCCTGCAAAGAGTTGTGAAATGCGATATTGGTATTATATCCTGGTCCGACCATGCCCCTATCACCTTATCTATAGTGATGGGACACAGTGGTCCAGCACCATTTTCCTGGAAGAACAACATAAGGATTTTATCCAATCCTGTTCACCACAAAACTATCCTAAACCAGCTTACTCAATATTTTACGCTGAATCAGCCCTCGGCTTAAGACCCATTTGTCCTCTTGAACGCTCATAAAGCATATATTAGAGGCATCTTGATACAAATCTCTTCCAAAACTAAGAAATTGAGACTTAAAAAATGGGACGAATTGGTAAATACCCTATCTAACCTGGAATCTAAACAAAAACGAAACCCGACCCAGGCCAATAACCTAGAATTATACAAAGCTAGACAAGCCCTTAGAGAACACCTTATGGAAAACTTTGATAACCAAACCAAAAATATAAGACTAACTTACTACAAGTCTTTAACCCCTTAAGGACCCAGACAGTTTTGGCCTTCCTGACACAGCCCTATTTTTGAAATCGGGCATGTGTCACTTTATGTGAAATAATTTTTTAATTTCCCTATCCGTGGTTTTCTGAGATTGTTTTCTCGGACACATTGGCTTTAATTTGTAAAATTTTTTATCCATACAACCCTTTTTTTTTTTGTGAAAAATATCAAAATTTAAATAAAAAATTTTTAAAAAATCTGTGATTTTGAAAGTTAAAAAAATTTCTGCGTGAAGCAGATAATTTTTTCCCCCCAAAATATTTTAACTACATCTACCATGTGTCCATTTGGGGTTGGCATCATTTTTTAATGTCCTTTTTTTTTTTTTTTTTTTTTTTTTATATCTTTAAGGGCTTAAAAATTTTAAAGGGAAAAAAACCACAAACCCACATTTAGGGGAAAAAATAAGCTCCTCAAAAGCCAAAAAAAAAAAAAAAAAAAGGGGGGAACAACACCCTTTTAAAACATAATTTTAATAAAATGATAAAAATACAATTGTGCAAAGGACAAAAAAGAAAAGCACACCTAAAAAACCCCAATGCGGGACAAGGACTAAAGAACCCCTTTTATGGGCCCAAGAAGGCAAAATTACCCCTTACCATATACAAAACGAAAATCCCCCCAAAAGGGCGGTCCTGACAAGCCTGACCCGCAAACCTGACCCTAAAGAACCCCATAGGTCCCATCACAGGAGACCTATAATTCTATCCCACATTTTCGTCCCCACATAGATCGCATCAGGGACATGCGGAGCCGGGACAAACAAATAAGAAAACAGATACATAAAAATATAAAGAGGTAGTGAATATACAAAAAGGTTCCTCACAAAAAACTGCCCAAATAAAAAACCCACGAAACCCCCCATATGTTTACAAAGAAAAATCGAGTTTGGGAGCACAAAATAGGGTTCAGGCTCTAAAAAGTAAAAAAATAAAGATTTTTTAAATAGGGAGCCAAAAGGCCACAACAAGACCTATAGGATAAAAACTACTTTAAAAAAAATGCAACAATGCAAAAAATGAAAAAAAGCATTACCAAAAGCCTCTTGAAAGTCCTGCAGGGGAAAAGTAATGCAGGAAAAAAAATGTGCCCCGCCCCCGTAAGGGTGCCCCCCAGCGTGCCCCAGGTAGTAGAGACGCCGAGGAGCGCGGGTGCACAAAGACGCGCCGGATCCGCCTAGTGACATCAGACACGCGCGATCCAGGGAGAGAGGGTCCCTGCAACGGCGGGCATGCCATAGGGGCCGAGGGGGCGAAAAAGCCAGATGCGGACCACATAGCTCATAGACCCTTGGTAGATGTAGCACAGCGCGACAAGGGGGAAAAAGCAAAAACGGTTTTATTAGCAGGCAGAAGGATATCAGATTTTTATAATAGGAGCAGAGAGACTCGATTAAAAAACAGCACTAAGCCAACAAAAAATGCGCAGAATATAAGGAAAAGCTGAAATAAAAATGTCACAAATAGCAGTAAGTCAAAAAAGGCATTGAGTCCATTAGACACAGTTTTTCAGCGTAAGACCCAAAAAATTCTCTCGGAGTAAAGTTGGTCCAAAATTGCCGCGTCTAAGGGGATGGTTGAACCGGGGTAAATACCAGACCAACGTAAATTTTTTGGGATCCCATTATGTCTGAAAGAACAGGGGTGCTACGGGGGTATCTCTAGCATGGGGTGTCACCCAAATTTCTCCTTTTGCGGCGAAACTGCTTGCTCTTGCCTATATATTGGAGACCACATTTGACTTGATCTGATAGAACATTTGTGGGGGCTTGCAATAAATAAAATGATTATACGAAATTCTCTTTTTTCTTTGTCAGCAAAAGTGAAATGGGCCATGAAAGAGCAGAAAGAGCATGTGCCACAGCAAAAAAAACCCCTTTTGGTCTCGCAGCCAGGTCTCCTTTCTTGGGAGACACATAGTGGTTTGTCCCAAAAGACGGGCTTACCACATGCGATTTCATTAATGGGGTTTCAATTTGCTTAATAAAAAGAACTCTGTGCGGTTAATAGATTCTATATAGCCTAATTGGGGAAAATTTTCGATGAGGGCTATGGCTCCCAAGTCACTGAATCGCCACTGGCATATCCTGGTTTGGTCCTACTTAAAGATCATGTGGGTGAATACCCTTCTTGACATACAGAGGGGAAAAAAATCTTGGGGCCCTTTTGGTACAAAGCCACTATTGCTCCCAAGAAGGAGACCTGGCTGCAAGACAAAAGGGTCTTTTCGCTGTGGGTACATGCTTTTTCTGCTCTTCATGGTCCATCTTCACTTTTGCTACAAAGAAAAAAAGAGAATTTTCGCTTCAACATTTTATGATTGCAGACGAAAATGTCAACTATCAGATCAATGCAAATGGGTCCCCAATAATACCTAAAAACTTTCGCCGCAGAATGGAGAAAAAATTTTGGGGGGACACCGCCATGCGGGAAACCCCCCGTAGCCCCATGTTCTTTTAACACATAAACCAAAATTTTTTTGGGCGGAAAATTAAACCCCCGCCACCCATATTAACCGGAATTTTGGACCCTTTACTCCGAGAGAACTTTTTGGATTAAAAGTAAAAACGTCGCCAATACCATGACCATCTTTTTTTAGCTGAGTGCCCATTTTATTCACTTCTTCTCAAACCTCGCATTTTTTTGAGGGGTTTAGTGTTTTTAAATTTTTAGTTTTTTTTTTATAAAGATTTTTTTGTTTTAATAGGTTTTTGATTTTTGTGGTGTGTACATTAAAAGGGTTTGAGCTAAAGTGGGGTGATTGGTTTTTTAAGTGTGGTATGGATGGGGGTTGGGGGGAAATTTTGGGGGGAGGGTGTTGATTAGGGGAAAGGGGTTTTGTAGAGGGGAGGAAATTTGGGATGCTGGAATTAAGGGGGGGGAAATTTGGGGTTTTGATTATTTTTGAGGATTTTAAGGGTTTTGGGTTTTATTTTTGATTTTTTTGATGGATTTTTTTAGTAGTTGAATTATGAGGGGTGTTTTGGTTATTTGGTTTTTTTAAATTTATTTTTTGGGGAAAAAATTTTTGTGTTAAAAAGTTTTTTTGAATTTTGGAGGTTGGGTGGTTTTTAATTTGGGGGTTTATTGTGGGGGTTTTTGAAAGCTACTTTTATATTATATTGTATCTGTTTTCTTATTTGTTGGTCCCTCCCATCTCCCCTGTGGATTATGTAGAGGATCGAAACAGTTGGGATAAAATCTATGGGGTCTCCTGTGAGGGGACCTATAGGTGTTCTTTGGGGTCTTGTTTGCAGGGTCGGGCTCCTGTCAGTACCGCCCTTATTGGGGCTTTTTCCCTGTTTTTGTATATAGGAAGGGTGTAATAGCTGCCCTTCTTGGGCTTATAGGGATTCTTTAGTCCTTGTCCCGCATTGTGCCTTTTTTAGAGTGTGCTTATTCTTTTTTGTCCTTTGCATAATGTGTTTTTTTTCATTATTATTAAAATTATGTTTTAAGGCGGGTTAGTTCCCCCTTTTTTGGGTTTTGGCTTAGAAATTTTAGTAAAATTTTTTCAATTTTCAAAAAAATTTTGAAATATACTTTTTTTTAGGACCATCCATTCGACGGGCTTGAGGGGCCTGCATGTTAGATACACCCATAAATACGCCTTTTAAGAAACTAGACCCCTTTTAAAGTTTTTTTTAACAGTTTTTTGGAAAGTTTGTTAACCCCTTTGGGTATTTCAAGAAATTAAAGCAAAGTGGAGGTGAATTTCAAAATGCACATTTTTGCGATTTTAAATATTTATCTTATTCAGGGAATACGGTAAATGTGATAGGAAAAATGCAATGTAAATCTTTCCCCCCCATTGCCCTTTTTAAAAATTTCCCATATGTGGCCCTAATGCACTATTGGGTCAACCCTAAGCCCCAAAAGGGAAAAGCACCCATGGATCTGGGGTTTCCCCTTTTCAAGCAATTTTATTTAGGCGCCATTTAGGTTTTTTAAGAGGCCCCTAAGGGCTAAAACTTAATAAAAAACCCCCAAAAAAAACCCCATATTGGAAACTACACCCCTTAAGGTAATATACAGGTGTGTAGTGAGTATATAGACCCCCACAGGTGATTCACAAAAATTTTTTTTTTTTGCATTAGGCCCCTGAAAAAAAAAAAAAAAAATTTTTTCCAATAATCTGCAATTTTACTTTAAAATGTTTCATATTTAAAGGGGAATCCGAAAAAAGAACCCCAAAAAATTTGTTTAAGCAATTTTTCCCCAATCCTGGCAATCCCCTTACATGTGGGGGTTAAACTGCTGTTTTGGGGGGCCATGGCAGGGCCCAAAGGGAGGGAGCGTATTGTGCTTTTTTGAACGCGATTTTGGTGGGGCCCTGTCGCATTTGCAAAACCCCCAAAGTAACAGAAAAGGGGAAACCTTCCCCGAAGTCGCCACATTTTAAAATTTAACACCTCAGGGATCTCCAGGGGGGATTGTGCATTTTTTGGGGTACGGTGTTCCCCTCGTTTTTTTTAGCATTGGGCCATGAAAATTGGGGGGAAAAAAACGAGTTCATCATTTTTTTTGGGGGTTCAATTTTACACGTTCGCCGTGCAGTTTAAAAGATGTGATACTTTTTATGGGGGTCGGTACAATTGCAAAATTAAAAATTTTATATAGTTTTATTACTTTTACACATAGAAATATCTATAAAAAAATTTCGTTTTTTTTGTTATCCATTCTGACAGTCAAACTTTTTTTATTTTGCTGGAGGGCCCTGTTTTTCGGGGTGAATTTATGCTTTTTTTTTTTTGTACCATTATGGGGGCATACAACACTTTTTTCATTTTTATTAAGGTTTTTGTGAGGCGTTTTGAAAAAATACGCAATCCCGGGAGTGTTTTTTTTTTTTTATTTTTATACGGTCCTCGCATTTGATATGACATGCTAGTATTACCCCGCAGGTCGATTCGATTAAGCAAACCCAATTTGTTATTTTTTTATTTTTTCTGTTTTATACAATAAAAACACTTTTATAAACAGGAAAACACATTTTTGCATCCCAAGTTGAGAGCCATAACTTTTTATTTTTTTTGGGTTTGAGCTGTATACAGGCTTGTTTTTTGCGGGAAGTTGACGTTTTTAAAGGGATCATTTTTGGGGGACAAGACTTTTTTTATCAGTTTTAAATCCTTTTTTTTGGGAAAGGGAGAGTGAAGAAAATACGCAATCCCAGTAGTGTTTCTTATTTTTATTTTAAAAGCGCTACTGTTGCAGTATCCCTAAAAAGTTTGCTTTACTTTGTGGGGCGAACGTTATGACGATACCCAATTTATATATTTTTTTTATGTTGAAAGGGTTTTTAGTGTTAAAAGAATATTATGCATCGCTATCTTTTGAGACCATAAAAATTTTTATTTTTCCTATACAGGGTTTGTTAGGACTTTTTTTTTTTGCAGGATAATGGACTTTTAATTGGTACAACGTTGGGTTTATAGGCGTTTTATTCCATTTATTCTGCGGGGGTGAACAAAAATCTTAATTCTGGAAGTTTTTTTTTTTTGGGGGTTTTTTTTCGCCGTTCACCCCACGGTAAAATTTAACATGACAGATTTATAGGGCGGCGTTACGCACGCGGGATACCAAAACGGGGACTTTATTTTTTTTATCTTTTTTGGGGGGCGATTGGCGTTTGTAAAGGGGGAAAAGGGGGGTGTTTTTTGGGGCGATTTGGTTTTTTTTTTATTTTTTTTTGTTTTGTTTTACATGTTTTTCACTTTTTTAACTTTTTACTTTTTTAACTTTTTTCTTTTTTTTTTTTACTTTTCCCCCCCAGGGGATTCGAAAAGAGAGATCTTTAGACTTCATTCCCAAAAGGAATCAGTGCATAGTTGTTTGCTGTGCATTGGTTCCATGACAAGTCAGTCACAATGCCGGGCCATGCCCCCAGGGCCGGCCGGGCATCGTGACGTCCCAAAAAAACCCGGGAAGGCTTTTTTGCCCTCCCTGTGCTCAGAAGGCAGGGGCTGCACGGATGGCGTGGTCGCGATAATTTAAGAGGTAAAAAGCCCCCCCCCCCCCCCCCCGGAGTGACGCGGGTCGGGGGCCGACGCTGCGGGATTTCAGCGAAATACAGCTACACCCTGCACCGATCCACGAACTCTGCTTTAGAGTTTTTGGGGATTCGGACGGGACTCCAGGGGGGTAACCCCCCCAAACGCCTGGACGTAGCAAATCCAAGGGCGTTAAGGGGTTTTAAAAAAACCCTCTAAAAATAATGGCCAACAGAATAGCCTTTAACGCCATAAATCTAACATCTCCTTTCCTTATCATCAGACGGTCCCCTAAAAATTTCACATCCACAGTCCATAGCGGGCGCATTTAGCGACTTTACACTAAAATATACAATTTTAAAAACATCCCCCACTCACCCCCTTTTTGGGATCCAAAGCCAAAACTTTCGATCCTCCCTCAACTCCCCCTCTACCTCCAAATCCTTAGAAAAAAAAACAAAGCTCCATTCTTTAGAAGAAATATCCGCACGTATACCCCATCCTAGAAATAAAGCCCCGGGTCCGACGGGTTTTTTCAACGAGTATCTTCATCCTTTTTCCTAATTTGAATCCCCCCCTCATTGATCTATACAACTTAGCTAGGGCACAGGGTACACTACCACCAGAGTGCTACAAGGACTATAGTTTTCGATCCCCAAACCGGGTAAGTCTCCTATCCCCCCGCTAATTTTAGACCAATCGGTTGAAATTCCCGATACCAAATTGTTCCCCAAATAATTGCGAACCCCGCCGGGGAGATATTTACCAATTGATTAAGTCAGACCCGGTGGGGTTTTATCAAAGGTCCCCCACCCCCGACGTTCCAAAACTTTTCAATATTATACAAAACATAGAAAACCATAGACTGCCTTCCTGCTTCTATTTTAGACGCGAGAAGGCTTTTGACAGGGTCAATTGGGCATTCGCCTTTAAAGTACTAAAAGATTCGGGTTTAGTGGGGCCTTACTCCAGGCCATACAATCCCTTGTACTGCCCCGACCGCTCGGTCCTAGTAATAACCATTGTCCAAAACTTTCCCAAAAAAACTAAGGAAAAATGCCAAGGATGCCCCTTATCCCCGCTCTTTTTTTCTCTTCATAGGGAAACCCCTTGCAAAAACCATTCGCATAACCCCATCTATCTTGGGACAAAATAGCAGACCAAACCCCCGGGTTCCCTCTTCGCGGAGATATTTCCTGATATGTCTAAACCCCCCCGTTTTACCCCCAAATTGAAACCTTTTAAAAATTCGTGGGCTTTCTACTATAAAATTAAAATTTCCCCTTAATCATAATTTTGGATTTTTTCCTTTGTCCCCTATGAAAAAAAATCATTAAAAACCTCTTTTCCTTTCCAAAGGGGAAACTAAGTCGCTTAACTATTTAGGGGATTCAATCACCAAAGAAAGGGTCCACCTAGCGAAAACCAACCTCATGCCCTGTAATGACCCACAAAGAGTACAGACAGAATTTCTAAAATAGACAACTCTTGGAAAAGGAAAAATTTCCTTTCCAAAAAGAAATATCCCCAAAATCCTCTATTTTAAGAACACTACTATACCATTTCAATTCGTTGTTTTCTTTATTCCAAACACAAAGAATAAATTTCATCTGGAAAACAAAACGTCCCCCTTTTAAAATCATCCCCTTAGCATATGTTTTAAGGTATGGGGGTTTGGGACTTCCGTCATTAAAAGCATACCATATTGCGGTTACTATTGACCAGCTGCAGCACTGGTGGTCCCCAATCGACAATAAATTATGGACTTCCATGGAAGCCGGTCTTTTGAACACCTCCTCTTTGAAAGCTTGGCTACTTAAAGGGGTTGTCTCACTATGAGGATTATAGTTGAAAATGTGGGGACCAAAAATCTAAGGATGTATGTCCTTGGTTACTATTGGCAAAGTGCTACGGTTTAGAGAACGGGCTGGTTTACATGTGCTTAGCAACGGTGTTTGTTTACTGATCAGGGAAGCATTCTGTCCTGCCCAGGTCGTGCGCATGCAAAGGAAAGGCAGTGAAGAGGAGGGGCAGGGATGTGTGTATTGGCAGGCGAGGAGGAGAAGCAGTGAGAGGACATGCAGGGGGGTTGTGTGTATTGTATCCTCTTCACTGCCTCTCCTCCATCCCTGTGGCTACCAATACACACATCCCTGTGGCTGCCAATATACCCTCCCCCGCTCTTCACTGCCTCTTGTCCCTGCATGTCGCTGCCAATACACACAACCCCCCTGCACATCCTCTCACTGCTTCTCCTCCTTGCCTGCCAATACACACATCCCTGCCCCTCCTCTTAACTGCCTTTCCTGGGCAGGACAGAATGCTTCCCTGAACAGTAAACAAACACTGTTGCTAAGCACATGTAAACCAGCCCGTTCTCTAAAACCATAGCACTTTGCCAATAGTAACCAAGGACATACATCCTTAGATTTTTGGTCCCCACATTTTCAACTATGTTCTTCGTAGTGAGACAACCCCTTTAACCCATCTGCTTCCAAACTACTTCTGACTTCCCACTCCCTGCCGATCACAACTTCTACAAAATATTGGGACTTGGTTAATCCAGCCTCGTACCCAACAATTGCCTCCACGGTGCTTCAAGTCCCGATCCAAACATTATCCTTTAGTCTTCCCCATATATCTTTTACCAACTGGGAAAAACAAGGCATATCCTATATTCAAGATCTGTTCACCAATAACACCCTACAATCTTTTTCCTCTCTTCAATCTCACTATAAACTACAGAATAAAGATCTCTTCCAATATAACCAAATCGCCCACTTTTTAAAGAAACAAAGCTCTATCCAAACCTTCAAGATCCTCAATCCAATTCTGTCCATGCTAAACCAAAAACTTCCTAAATCCCAAAAGAGTTCTAGAATGATATACAAACTTCTGACCAACAATTTTGACTTTGTCAAAACTGATGATATCATTAAATGGGAAAGAGAATTGGGAAGCACATATACTGATTACCAATGGACAGTAGCTCTTCATTGGGCTCACAAATCCTCAGCTTCAGCCAGCTTTAAGGAACAGTACCAGAAATTTTTATACCCATCCGTCTCACCACTCTGCTGGCGGCGTTGTGGTAACCAGGGTTCTCTACTACATATATTCTGGTCTTGCCCCTTACTAAAGCAATTTTGGAAAGAGGTCTTGAGGATGTCCTCAAAATTTGCCCAAACACAATGTCCAGAGTCCCCAGATTTGCCCTGTTCTTAATTAAAAATTCAAACCAATTCCGCTTTAAACAGGACAGTTGTGTGTCACATACTTCACGCAGCCAGACTAGCAATTACTAGGAAATGGAAGTCTTCTAGCCCCCCATCACATTCAGATGTTGTAGAAATAGTATCCACTAATTACACGTATGAAAAAATGTTGGCTTTTAGAGAAGGCAAGGCTTTTAAATTCTTTACACTTTGGCAACCATGGATGGACGCTGACCATTCTCTACCAACCTAATCGCTCCAAGACCATCAGGAACCTTAGGATATACCGGTGTGGCCAGATCCCCCCCACCTCCCCTACCCCCAACAACCCCTTTACCCTCCTTTCGTTTTCCCTCATATCTGTTTCTTTTTAAAGCTTAAAGTCTTTAATTACTTAATTTGCTCCATTCAATTTAGATACCATAAGGTATATCCAACTGTAGCGACCGATTTTAAACCTTACCAAGATTTAAACTAAACTACGGTCGCTGGTATAGTGTTGATATGTTCTATCCATTTTTGAGTATATCCTACATCGTAAACGTCTTTACCATTTTCTGGTTCATGTTTCTAGTTGCTCAAGCCAGGGCTGTGGAGTCGGAGTCGGTGGCTATTTTGCAGGAGTCGGAGTCGTCATAAAATGGACCGACTCCGACTCCCAAAATATATAATAAGTTGCTCCAGTTAGTTCGATGCAGTGCACAGAGCAAGAGGAATTGGGTGCGGCCGGGCTTTTGTTCCCATATCTTCAGCCTTATCACATGAGGAGTGTAATGATGACATGGAGCAGGCAAAGCGCTGCCCCAGGGGAAAAGATTCGCTCCAGGGCAAACAGATTTTTAGCAAAATTTTTCACCCCGTTTTCAAAGAAGTAGAAGATCAACCATTCATCAAACCTGACTGTGGCTAGGGAATTCCTTTATACCCTGACATTGTTTGAGTGTTGCCTCCCGTGGTTACCGCTTGCCACCCAAGTTAGTGTAAGAGGCCGTTTTCTAGCCCCGGAAATAATGAGATTTAGATGTGAGTCTGTATGCAGGATCTGATGGAGGCGATAAATATTTCTCAGAACAAATTCAGAGACTCCACCAAATGTTTTCCTGCAGTGTTTTGCATATTTACAATTTTTTTTGTGTCCTAAAGTTTATATCCAATAAATATATTTTACACTGACAAGCAAAAGGGGAACAATGTTTTGAAATTGTGACTTTCAGGCTCCATATCTCCCATCCACTACAGCTTTGTACATGAGGCTCCCGTAATTTTATATACAGTCATCTTACCGATCTTATACATACATTTGATTTGCAAGTATTTAGCATCTGTTTTAGTTAACATTTTTTGCTCCTAAAAAATCAAAGTGTTAAAGGGGTTGTCTCACTACAAGGATGACTTTTTATGTTAAAGATCTGGTAAAAACAAGTCACTTTTCAATATGTGTCCATTAACAGTGTCCCCACCTATTCCTAGATATCCTCTTGTATGAGCTGCATCAGCTCCTAAGGTTGCTATAGCTACAGACCTGTGTGATCTCTCCTGATAGGCTTTCCAGCACTGGTCGCTATAGCTTACATACCTGTGTGAATCTCTCCTGATAGGCTTGCCAGCACTGGTTGCTATAGCTACAGACCTGTTGATCTCTCCTGATAGGCTGCCCGAGGGGAGCTGTGTTGACTGAAAGGAACTTTTATCAGACCTTACTTATACGGCAGCCTAGTGGAAGCCAGTAAAAAATGCCCCTGAATTCAAAATGAAACCAAGAAAACAGGACTGGAGGTGAGATAATCAATGATGAGACAACCCCTTAATTGTATTATTTTGTTAGTATTTGGGAAATCCACCTTTGGTTTTCAGCTCTGCCTGAATCCTTCTGGGCTCTGGAAACAGATTCAAGCAGGTCTTGACCAAAATCTAAATCCAGGTCTCTTCTACACATTCCCAATATTGGTGCAGACTGGACTTGGATACAAATACAGCTTTTTTTTCCCAGCTCTACCCACAAGTGTTTAAAAGATCAAAACATTGTTCCCCTTTTGCTTGTCATGTCTGTTCTTCCTAAATAGCTTGATTATTGTATCATAAGGTGATAAACAGCCGGATTTTACCATTTTGCTACAGTAATTTTATCACTTAAACATGCGCCTTGTATGAGGGAGTCAGGATTTTGGAGGTTTGGAAATTGAGGAGTCAGAGTCGGGCTTTCGGCTTGTCGACTCCACAGCCCTGGCTCAAGCAATATTTGAAAACATATTTCAATTTGTTTAATATGATATATCACTTTGGCAAACCTTGTTTATGCTTCTGGTCCTATATATACGATGTCATATGCCTAAACGCCATTGTCTCACTGTCTCAAATTATGCCTGTTACTGTAAAGTTGAATTGGGGTATTTACTCCTTCGCTTGTTCTTACCTGTTTTTATATTGAAAAATTCTATAAAAATTTATTGTTGAAAAAAATCCCTGTAGAAGCCAAACATCTGGATTTTGTTTTGTCTAAATACACCTACCTGATTGAGGTTTCTTTTTATTTGCACTGATTCATTACTAAAGAGTACAGAGAACAGGAGTAGAATGACAGCTCTGGGTTAAATTCCTCTCAGTGAGTGGTGTGATTACTAAGGAACAGAGGAGGAAATAAAAGACAGCCCTGGGGTTAAAACTCGCTCACAGTGAGTGTGTGTGATTACTAAGGAACAGAGGGACGGAAGTAAAAGACAGCCCTGGGTTGAACACTCGCTCACAGTGAGTGTGTGTGTTTTCTAAGGAGTTTCAGAGGACGGAGTAAATGAAAGGGGCACCCCTTGGGGTTTAAGCAACACTTAAACCCCAGTGTGTGTGATTACTAAGCAGGGAAGAGACTGACAGGAGAGATTAGGTCTGAGCACGTGTGGCCAGGACTGAGGAGCTCTCAGCCCTGGTCGTATCCCCTGGAGACGAGCTATACACTATGGATCACTAAAGGAGCAGCTAAAACAAAAATGGTCCAGAATTTTTAATAATGATGAATAATGAAAATGTTTATTATCTAATTTGCAAGCTTCACACGTCAATTTTACTTTGTGGCAAAACCCCTTTAAGTGATTAGGGTTGTCTCCCACACCCTATTACCATTGAAGGTCCGAGAAATTTAAAGCAGGAAATGAGGTGATAGGTGCCCCACCCCCGGTATTACTCATCAAACCGCCCACTTCTAGCGAGGTGACAGGTGCCCTGCCCCCGGTATCATACCGCCTACTTCCTCACAAACTTTAACTCGTCATCATGACAGTTCACCCACCCCTTTCCACAGACCCAACACGCCCACGTCTACTACGCAGA
>JAODAL010023062.1:0-63436 GCA_025379985.1 Phyllomedusa bahiana
ACCCCAAAACAAATTTGGTGACTGGGCAATTGGGGCTACAACATCATCAGAGATCCACGCCTGATTCATCTTGATGAAAGTCAAACAATCCACATTATCAGTGGAAAGCCGGATGCGTTCGTTTGTAAGGATTCCTCCAGCTGTGCTGAAGGTCCGCTCAGATATGATGCTAGCTGCTGGGAAAAACAACACCTCTGTGGCGTGGCGAGCGAGCTCGGGCCATTCATCCATTTTGGATACCCAGAAGTCATTTGGGTCCAGAACATATCCAAAAACATTGGTGTTGAGACGCAGATAGTCGTGCACCATGATCTTAAGCCAGTCTCTGTGTGTCGTATGTGTGCCCTGCATTACATGCGTTGGTGAGGTGGTAAATAAGGATTGCCAGAGGTCACCCATTAGGCTTCTGCCACAATGCTTGCTGCTGATGCTGCCGTTATGGCTACTTGGCACTCTACTGCTGTCACGTTGCTGACGTTGTTCCACCGTGACATTTTAAGAACATGAAGCAGACTCAACAGATGTCTCCAGTTGATCAATGAGCATGGTCTCCAATTCCTGCATTTTACTCTTAATTTGGGTTGGTGGAAGGAAAGTGCTGAGTTTCGCTTTGTAACGGGGATCGAGGAGGGTGGCCACAAGTAACTGTTGTTCATTTTGATGGCCTTAATGCGAGGATCATGTTGGAGGAAATGGAGCATCCAAGCACTCATGTGAGAGATGGAGCCTTGATTTCCTAAGCCTTGGGGTCAAAGGGCACTAGTAAACTGATCTTCCTCATCTTCCTCCTCCGCCTCAAATCTGTGTCAACCTCTTTCCAAGGCAGGGACATTGGTAATTTCAGTGTCCAGCCATATCTCATCCTCCTCCTCCGCTTCCTCCGCCTCAGCTTCAATATAGCCCTGACTTGCCTCAGATGTGTACCCTGAGAGCTGATTATATATTTACTATTTTGCCATAGGCAAACTTAAACTCTATCAGTTCTCAATCTATAAAACACTAAAACATAACTTTTATTATGTGTAACACTTTACCTCTATACACACTATTTAAAAACCTGATTTCTAACCACTCAATTTATCCCTTATCCCTTTTTTTGGAGATTATTCCCTGAGAGCTGAGGCGCCGCCTTGCACCAGCCTTGGACCCCAAACCACCACCTAACGAAGACCGCTAAAGTTGTGAAACTGTCGAGCCTTCTGGATTCCTCCGTCGCTGGTGGGACCTGCTGTTTTAGAGTGACCAATGTCACGGCCCCTCCTGCTCCCCGGCCCGCGGGCCGCGGGCGCACCCGTGACCCCCTGTCCGGGTGCCCACCGGGGTCGGGTGCCGCCGCTGGCCGCGGGACGAGCCGGGGGGCTGCAACTGCCAGGGACTCACCTAACCTCGCTCCTGTGCCGTCCGCGTCCTCTGCCGGCCGGGGCGCGCGTGCCTGTGTCCTAAGGCGCGCGCGCGCTCGTTCTCGTGGATTTAAAGGGCCAGCGCCCCGTTAATTGGCTAATTGCCTGGCGCTTCTCCTACTTAAGGTACGTCCCACTAACACTCCTTGCTGGATCTATGTTGCCTCGTGCCTTAGCTAAAGCGTTCCCAAAGTGTATTCTCGTCTTTCCGTGTACCAGACCTCTTGCTACGTTTCTCGACTCCGAACCTCTGCCGCCTGCCCCGACCTTCCTGCCTGTCCACGACCACGAACCTTTGCCGCCTGTCCTGACCTGCTGCCTGCCCACGACTACGATTCTCGGGCTACGATTCTGCACCACGCTGCACCTCGGCTGCCATCGCAAGCAAGTCATGTCAGGGGGGACGACCTGGTAGCCTCACGCCGCAGCAAGTCCATCCCGCTTTGCGGCGGGCTCTGGTGAAAACCGGGGGCTACTTAGATTCCGTTCCCTGGCGTGGCTTAACTACCATCGCTTGCGGTGGTCCGGCGGATCCACTACCCAGCCCTTACAACCAACACTTGTTCCAGAACTAAGATCACCCCAATGCTCATGCTGACAAGGGCATTGTCCGCACTGACCATTTTGGTGGCTTCTTCAAAGCTTGCAAAGATTTTGTAGAGCTCTTTCACCTGCCTCCACTCTCGTGGCTCAACACCCCGAGGTCCGCACTGCTGCTTATCAGGCCATGTGTCACTTCGTACTGCGTAATGGCATTACACTGCTGCCACAATCACTGGAGCATGTGGAGGGTGGAATTCCAGCGTGTTGCCACATCAACAATGAGACTGTTGACGGGGAGGCCAAGCTGATGCTGAAACGCAGCCAGCCAGGACGAAGCAGGGTGTGAAGGGCGGAAGTGTGAGCTCACACCTTGAGCTATCTTCAGCAGGCAGTCGAGACCCGGGTAGCGCTTTAGAAATTTCTGGATGACAATGTTCATGATGTGTGCCAGGCAAGGGATTTGCTCCAGCCCACCAATCTTAAGGGCGGCCAGGAGATTTCTCCCATTATCGCACACCACCTTGTCTGGCACAAGGTTCTTGTCACCCAGCCACCGCTCGGTCTCGTTGCGCAGAGCTGTCCACAGCTCTTGACCGGTGTGTTGACGGTCTCCAAGACATATCAATTTCAACACGGCCTGGTTTCTCTGGGCACGTGATTCTACCCGTGGACCTTGGGGTAAAGAACCCTGCACCATGCCTGCGGTTTTGAAGAGTGTGAGCCGAGCCTGAGAGCCACCGTCATCACAGGAGACATCCACCCAACTCACAAAAAGATAGAGAGTCACAGAGATATAGCAGCCTTGACCGTGCTTACTAGTCCATGTATCGTTGGACAGATGGACTTTGCCGGACACAGATGCAGACAACGCACTGCAGATCTTAGATGACACATAGCTGGCCAAGGCGGGGATGGCTTTTCGGGAAAAGAAATGCCTGCTCGGCATCTGGTATTGGGGGCAGGCAAGGGCCTTGATGTGGCGGAACCCATCTGTGTCCACCAGACGGAAAGGCAACATTTCCTAGACCAAAAGCCTGGCAATGCCGATATTCAGACTTTTGGCTTTGGATGGTTTAGGTTCAAGTGTTTCTTCTGCTCCCACACCTGGTAAACGGAAGGCTGGCTGCTAGACTGACCGCTCTACGGCGTGCAGGTGAAACTTGTGGAAGGAGAAGAGGTAGGCTGTGTCTCTGGTGGTGCTGGTGGTACTCGGGCGACGGTGGATGCTGAAGCAGAGGCTGATCCTTGTTCATGCTGCTGAGGGACATGGACAGCAGAAGAACGCTTGGTCTTAGAAGTGGCGGAGGAGGAGGAGGAGGCGGAGACAGACGGTGTGACAGTGGTTGGAAGCCCAGGACCGATGTAGCCTTTTTTCGCCAAGTGTTTCCTCCATTTCAACTCAAGCATTCGCTGCATGTGACTAGACATGTTGGTGGTGGTTAAACACTTAAGATTCTTCCCTCTACTGATGCGTTTACGGCAAATGCGGCATATGACGTCGCTGGGCGAATCTGAGGCTTGATCGAAAAAGGCCCAGACTTCAGAGGTCCTGGACCTTTTCGACGGCGATAAGCGAGGAGCGGTGTTTCCGCTGCCTCCACTGATCATGGCTGGCGGAATAATTTCAGTGGACTTGTGCGACCGCCCTCTCCCTTTTTGAGGCGGGACCCATACTGACACTACCCCATCATCTTCCTCCTCATCCAGTGAAGCAAATTCTGCTGAAAAGACCACGTTGGATCTGCAATGTCATCATCAGCAGCACAGGTGAATTCCTCATCCTGACATTCTACATCCTGGAGCTGTGGGCTACAAGCAACAGGCACTGCAAGGCATTGCAGACCGTTCGGGATTTGTGGCGACTGACTGACTTCCTTCTCCCTCTCTGATGGCATCAGCGATTGGGCGTCAAAGCAGACTAAATCATCCTCTTTGTCCTCTAATCTTTTTATATGCCTTCTGACCCCAACCGCATTTTGTTATCAAAGAGGTCTTCAGAAAATGGATTATCCAAAGTGGTGGGCACATGAGTTGACATTTGGGCTGCCTTCGCTTCATGTTGGACGGATGCTGACGATGATGATGATGACATTTGTGGCTGTGACTGGAAGGACGAGGAGGTAAAACTGCTGGATGCAGGTTGCATTAACCACTGAAGAACAGATTGGTGACGCTGTTTGTTACTGAGATTCACAGGGCCCTGACCCAGCGATGACAGGCCTGACGGTCCTGCAACCGACGATACGCTGGCTTGTGTGTTGTCGCCATCTGTGAAATGCGGTCTGGTGGAAGAACCTTAACACCAAATCAACAGTGTTATTCCTTCAGTCCCTGAAATTTACAACTGCCCAGTAGGACTAGCAATTGATAGTTTTCAACAAACTAACATACAAGTGCGCGATTAGCACCAAACTGAGACACACTGAGTGAAATAGAACTATTTAAAAGTTATATGGATTACATATGGTGGTTTTGGCACCACTGACAACAGACGGCAGTTACTATGAAATATCTGTAACCCAATTTGTGTACAAGTGCTTGATTTGCGCTAAACTGAGACGCACTGAGTGAAATAGAACTATTTAAAAGTTATATGGATTACATATGGCGGTTTTGGCACCACTGACAATAGGCGGCAGTTACTATGAAATATCTGTAACCCAATTGGCGTACAAGGGGGCGATTGGCAAAAAACTGGGACGCACAGACACCAATAGAAATGCAAAAACAAAAGGGACAATTTCACCTCGGGTGGGAGGTCTGCTGGCCACAAATTGTTAAAATATGCTATTTCTATGTGAGTTCTGGACAGGAGAGACTCGGCTGCACACAGCACTAGATTTCTTTACAAGTCTCTCTCTAACTAAATCAGAACTTAAATTCTCTAATCTGACTATATCCTAAGCTTCAAAACTAGAAGGATGGTTTTCTGTATAAAAGAAGACTGCCTCTCTGAGCTGTGACAACAACTATTGGGTCAGGCAGTCAGACGTGTTGCTCTGTAGTGAGATCAGTGAGAAATTACGCTGAACAGGAATGAAGTCGCATACATAAAACGAGGTCATGTGATTTTTGCAGCCAATGAGATCCATACACCGCCCAGTCATGACGTCGTACACCCAGTTCACCCTGCGCTATGCTCTTATCTGATTGGATGGCTTCCAAAATTACAGGAAGCGCTGAAAATGGCATGATTGTAAACGTGATAACGATTATCATTAAGATATTTCGGAAAACTATCGCATAATCGCGAAACCTCGATAAACGTAAAAACCGTGCCGATTTCAACTTTTGTCGATAGTATCGCTCATCCCTAGTCAAGATGAATCAGGCATGGATCAGTCAGGATTTCCACACACCAATGCCTGATGCATCAGATTAGATCTGCCATGCTGTCTCACCAAAACTTTGAAAACTGTGTCTGGATTCTTCTGGCTACCTGCCTCAGCTACTATTCTGATGCTGACTGATATCACACATCTGCTGCCAGCTGCTCCTTCTACCACCCACCATCTTTACCAGGGACTGGTATTGCCACCCACCTCCCTGCTATTTACTGGGCCATTATGTAGCCTCCTGATGCTGCTGCCACCTCACTACTCAGGTCTCCTCATGCTGCTGATGCTGCTGTCATATCCAGGCTATGTCACCATGTCACTCTCTGGATTGATGCTACTGCTGCCACCACCTCCTCATTATGTCACCTAGCTGCCGCCTCCTCAAGATTATGTAATTGTTTCACTCTTCAGCCTGATGCTTCTGTTGCTGTTTCTGCCGCGACCTCCACACTGTGTAATTGTGCCAATCTGTGGCCTACTCATACTGCTGCCACCTCCACACTCTGTCATTGTGCTGCTCTGTAGCTTACTGATGTTGCTGCCAACTGACCACTCTCTCACTCGACCAACCTGTGGTTTTCTATTGCTGTTTTCACCCTCCACCACTTTATGACATTGCCACTATGTTTGGTTTTCCCCTTCTTTTAATCTGTCAGAAGGAATGAAAAGGACAAAGACAACCGAATGTGTCTCCGAAGAAGCTGTAAGGCCAGTATGACATGGTTCTTTGTTTGCATTAGGATTGTCTGATGATTAGGTAGCCAAAATCAGGAGTGGATACAAAATATAGAAGACATGCAAATATTCCATTTAGTTGTCATCTGAGTTTTGGATCAGCTCCTGTTTCATTTTGGCTTTAGCAATACTGATGGATTATTGATCGATTGAAAGCGGACACTGATGGATCAAAGGAAGGGCAAAATGATCAGTGATGTCAACTCAAAATTACTGCCGACATCCTCTTCATTTTTTCGGGGGGGAGGGTCTCTACATGTATCAGTGTTTAACTTTCATAATCTGTGGAATCAACTGTCACAAATTTACTGTTTGGCCCAGAGAGCAATATCTCAAAATAATAAACTGCCTGTAATGGAGATGTGAGTATATGACAAAAACACAAGCTGTATTACAAAGGTTTTTTTTAGACAAATGAGTCAATTGTCAAAATTACTGCTGACACCCTCTCCACTCTTTCAGGGGGGGGGAGCTCTACACTTATCAGCGTTTAGCAGAACAGGTTCTTTCATAATCTGTGGAATCATCTGATGACAGTGTAAAAGGAGTGCGCTATTTAACGTTGTAGTGGGATCTTGGCCCTCTGCTCGGTTCTTTCTAGCTGCCGCTGACAGTACCCTGTCAGGCTGCATTCCCACTTCAGTTATTTGGTCAGTTTTGACCCCGTAACTGCCCAGATAAGTGAAGTATGAAGCAATTTTAAGAGCTGCACCTGTCATCTGTGTGTCATACTAAATCACAGCATTGTTTCAATACCAAAGCACGCTCCCTATGCATATTACTACAACATCATACAGGCTCTCTGAATCTAGGAAATAGCTGTTTTTCAACGTGATTCATCGCAAATAAATTCGGAATGTGGTAAGCAAGCAAAGAGGGGTGTAGGACATGGAGGTAGAGGTACAAGAGAAGGTGCTCCTTCCAGTGCTGGCGACAACACGCAAGCCAGCGGTTCGTCGTTTGCAGGACCGTCAGGCCTGTCATTGATGGGCCAGTAGAGGGAAGAATCTTAGGTGTTTAACCACCACCAACATGTCTAGTCACATGCAGCGAATGCATGAGTTGATATGGAGGGAACACTTGGTGAAAAAAGGCCACACCGATCCTGGGCTTCCTTCCGCTGTCACACCCTCTGTCTCCGCCTCCTCCTCCACTTCCAAGACCAAGCATTCCTCAGCTGCCCATCTCTCTCAGCGTCATGATCAAGGATCAGCCTCCGCTTCAGCCTCCATCGCCCGAGAACCACCACCACCGCCAGAGACCCATCCTACCCCTTATCCTTGCATCAGTTTGACCTGCACGCCATACAGCAGCAAGTCTAGCAGCCAGACTTCTGTCTACCAGGTTTGGGAGCAGAAGAAACACTTTAAGCCTAACCATCCCAAAGCCAAAAGCCTTATGTCGGCATTGCCAGGCTTTTGGCCTCGGAAATGTTGCCTTTCCGTCTGGTGGACACAGATGGGTTCCGCCATGTCATTGCCCTTGCCTGCCCCCAATACCAGATGCCAAGCAGGCATTTCTTTTCCAGAAAAGCCATCCCTGCCCTGGCCAGCCACGTGTCATCTAAAATTTCAAGTGTGTTGTCTGCATCTGTGTAAGCACGGCCAAGGCCGCTATATCTCTGTGACAGCTCACTGGGTGAGCTGGGTGGATATCTCTGGTGGGGACGGTGGCTCTCTGGCTCGTCGCTCGCTCTTCAAAGCCGCAGGGATGGTGCAGGGTTCTTTCCCCCAAGGTCCACTGGAAGCATCACGTGCCCGGAGAAAACAAGCCATGTTGAAATTAATCTTTCTTGGAGACCGTCAACACACAGGTCAGGAGCTGTGGACGGCTCTTTGCAACGAGACCGAGCGCTGGCTGGGTGACAAGAACCTTGTGCCAGGCAAGGTGGTGTGCGATAACAGTCTAAATCTCTTGGCCGCCCTTAAGATCGGTAGGCTGGAGCACATCCCTTGCCTGGCACACGTCATGAACCTCTTCGTCCAGAAATTTCTAAAGCGCTACCCGGGTCTGGACTGCCTGTGAGGAAGGTCGATGTCTGGTAAATTCCCGTCATTCGCACCCTGCTTGTCCCGGCTGGCTGCGTTACAGCGCAGCCGGCCCCCCCGTAAAACCGTTTCTTGTTGAGGGGGGCAACCGTGGAAATTCCATCCCACAGCCCCAGCGATTGTGGCGCAGGAAATCCCTTTACGCGTAGGAAGTAACACTGGTGACAAGCAGCGATGCGGACCTGGGGTGTTGAGCCCCCCGAGAGTGGAGGCAGGGGGGAAAGAGCTTTGCCCATCCTTGCCAGTTTTAAAGAAGCCCCCAAAAATGGTCGTGGGGAAAATTCCCTTGTCAGAATGCCATTGCGGTGTCTTAGTTTGGAACGGTCTTTGGGCACTCTAAAAACATCATGTACAGTATCTCACAAAAAATGTTAGACTCTACATTTTTTAAAAATTTTGATTATATTTTTTCATGGGCAACACTGAATGTGAAATTTTGATCAATACAAAGTATTGAGTTTTTCAGCTTGTGTAATATTTTAAATTTTGGTGTGCCTCAAAAAAAATAAACACAGCCTAAAAGTGTAAAATGCTGGCAACAAAAGTGGTACACCCCTATTAAAAAGGGGCAAATTGTGCCCAAAGTGTCAATATTTTAGTTGCCACCATTATTTCCAGTCTTGCTCTCCGGGATGGGTTCATAAAGTTAAAGTTGTACGGGAAACCCTCTTCCACTCCTCCTGAAACATTAGGGTGTTGGTGGAGTTATCCCCCTTGTGCTCTTCCCCTCCATTTGAGGATGGCCCACAGTTAAATCAAAAATTAGGGTTGGGCATATTATCCCCAAAAAAATTAAAATCGGCAGGGTTTTTTGGGCTTATCGGAAATTTCCGATCACGCTTAGTTTAGTTGACAATCTGCGGGATAATTTTTACTATGCCCCATTTTCAGTTTTCCCTGTCTTTTGGCGGCCACCCCATCAGCTCCGGGATAGAGGGGGATGAGAAGGATGTACAACGTCACCACTTTGCGGTGAGGGTCTCTTTGGGCTGCAAAAATCACGAGCCTATTTTTTATGAAAATGCTTTTCCTGTTTGAGCTCAAACCTGTCTATCACATTTCCCAAAAAGGGGACGGGGTCTCTCTGCGTTTAAACCAATAGTTTTTAACAGCTCTGATGAAGTCTCTTCTAATAAAAGAAACCATCCATCTACCTAAGTTAAAATAGGCTAGTTTTAAGAAAATTTTAAAAATTAAAATTTAGTTGGGAAAAATTTTTAAAGGGATATCTCTGGTGTGTCAGCGTAGGGGGCGGGGTGCGTGGGGGGGCAGCTGAAGGAGAGGCATTTGAAAGGAAAGATTTTTTTGCCTCAGGTTTTCTGTGATTTAAATAAAAATAATTGTTTTTTATACTTTTTTGGCCACAGACCCTTGATAGGAGTTGAAATTTTTCCTGTGTTTTCAGTTCTTTGCAATACTGCAGTGGGGTTGGAGGGGGGGGGGGCGGGGGAGGCATTTGAAAGGAAGATATTTGGCCAATTTTCTGTGATTTTAAAAATTAAAAAGAATAGTTTTTCCCACCTTTTGGCCAGAGACCTCTGATAGGAGTTGAAATTGTTCCTGGTTTTAGTTCTATTGCAATCACTGGTGCAGTGTTGAAAAAAAACCGGGTTTTAAATTTATCTCTATGACTTTTAAATAGTTTTATTCAGTCCGGTTTGTTTGGGAAATGCTCATTTGTCGATATTGTTTTTTTAACATATTTGATAGAAAATTTTGTTTTTAGTCAGTGGTGCGAAGGGGGTGTATTTTAAATCCTATAACATTAAAATACTTTTATTGCGTTGTGCGTCTTTTTGGCGCAAAGAGCCCATTTGTTTGCTATTGTGTTATACATATTTGATAGTAATTACCCCATAAAAAATTTTAAAATACTTTTTTGTGGGCCGTGGGTTTTTTTGGCTCATAGATCTAGTTGTACGAAAATTTGTTTTTATTATTTTCTAGTAAATTGTGCATGTAGTCAGTGGAGCGAAGGCCCGCCATATTAATCCTTTAAAATTTTTAAATCTTCTATTTCACTCTGTGCTTTCTAGTTTTGGCGCTAATCGTAAATTTGTAGTAGTTTGTTGAAAACTTCAATTGCTAGTCCTACTGCGCAGTTGTAAATTTTAGGGACTGAAGGAAGAACACGTTGATTTTGTGTTTTTCGGTTCTTCCACCAGACCGCATTTTACAGATATTTGATAGATACAATTCTGTTTCAAAAACCCAATTGGGGTGCTGGAAAATCAGAGGGGTTTAAAAAATAGCTGTGATTTACCGTCCTCAAAAGGACTGTCAAAAAAATTTCCCTACCTTTTAAAATTTTTTTCTTTTTGAAATGGAGTGAACTGCATGTGGAAGCAAGCAAAGAGGGGTGAGGAATGGAGGTAGAGGTACAAGAGAAGGTGTCTTCCCTGTGGCGACAAACCGGGAAACCCGCGGTTCGTCGTTTTGGGGGGGCCCTCGGCCTGTTTGATGGGCCAGTAGAGGGGAAAAATCTTAGGTGTTTAACCCCCCCAACAGTCTGTCACATGCAGCGAATGCATGGTTGATATGGAGGGGAAACCTTTGGTGAAAAAAGGCCCCACCGATCTGGGGTTCCTTCCGCTGTCACACCTCTGTTCCGCCTCCCCCCCATTCCAAGACCAGCATTCCTCAGCTGCCCATCCTTTTCAGCGTCTATCAAGGATCGCCTCCCCCTTTAGCCTCCACGCCCGGAAAAAACCCCCACCGCCCGGACCATCCTACCCCTTATCCCTTTCTTTAGTTTGACCTGCACGCCCTAAGCAGCAAGTCTGCAGCAGACTTTGTCTACCGGTTTGGGACAGAAAAAAAAAACTTTTAAACCCAACCCCCCCAAGCCAAAAGCCTTTTGTCGGCTTGCCAGGCTTTTGGCTCGGAAATGTTGCCTTTTTCCGTCTGGTGGACAAGATGGGTTCCCCAAAAATATTGCCCTTGCCTGCCCAATACCAGATGCCAAAAAGGCATTTTTTTTCCAGAAAAGCCATCCTGCCCTGGCCCGCCCCGGTATCTAAATTTCAGGTGTTGTTGCATCTGTGTAGCAGGCCGGCCGCTTATCTCTGTGAAAGCTATGGGGGGTGGGGGGATATCTTGGTGGGGACGGGGGGCTCTCTGGCTCGTCGCTCGGGTCTTCAAAGCCGCAGGGAGGTGCAGGGTTCTTTCCCCAAGGTTCACTGGAAGCATCACGTGCCCGGAGAAAAACAAGCCATGTTGAAATTAATCTTTCTTGGAGACCGTCAACACCACAGGTTTAGGAGCTGTGGACGGCTCTTTGCAACGAGACCGAGCGCTGGCCCGGGTGACAAGAACCTTGTGCCCGGCAAAGGGGGTGTGCGATAACAGTTTAAATCTCTTGGCCGCCCTTAAGATCGTAGGCTGGAGCACATCCCTTGCCTGGCAAAACGTCATGAAAACCTCTTCGTCCCGAAATTTCTAAAGCGCTACCGGGTCTGGACTGCTGCTGAGGAAGGCTCGATGTCTGAGCTCACACTTCCGTCATTCGCACACTGCTTCGTCCCGGTGGCTGCGTTACAGCGTCAGCTCGGCCTCCCCGTCAACCGTCTCATTGTTGACGTGGCAACACGCTGGAATTCCACCCTCCACATGCTCCAGCGATTGTGGCAGCAGCGTAATGCCTTTACGCAGTAGGAAGTAACACATGGCCTGACAAGCAGCGATGCGGACCTCGGGGTGTTGAGCCATCGAGAGTGGAGGCGGTGAAAGAGCTCTGCACCATCCTTGCCAGTTTTGAAGAAGCCACCAAATGGTCAGTGTGGAAAATTCCCTTGTCAGCATGACCATTGCGGTGATCTTAGTTCTGGAACGGTCGTTGGACACTCTGAAACATCAGGTCCCACCAGCGACGGAGGAGGAGACGGACACAGATGCGGACACAGAGCCTTTCTCTCCGTCGAATCCAGAAGGCCTGACAGTTTCACAACTTTATCGGTCTTCATTAGGCGGTGGTTCGGGGTCCAGGGCTGGTGCAAGACGGCACCTCAGCTCTCAGGGTACATCATCTGAGGCAAGTCAGGGCTGTGTTGAAGCTGAGGCGGAGGAAGCGGAGGAGGAGGATGAGGTATTCCTGGACACTGATGATACCGATGTCCCTGCCTTGGAAAGAGGTTGGCACGGATTTGAGGCGGAGGAGGAAGATGAGGAAGATCAGTTTGCTAGTGCCCCTCGACCCAGAGGCTTGGGAAATCAAGGCTCCATCTCTCACATGAGTGCTTGGATGCTCCATTTCCTCCAACATGATCCTTGCATTAAGGCCATCAAAATGAACAACAGTTACTGGTGGCCACCCTCCTCGATCCCTGGTACAAAGCAAAACTCAGCACTTTCCTTCCACCCACCCAAATAGAGAGTAAAATGCAGGAATTGGAGACCGTGTTCATTGATCAACTGGAGACATCTGCTGCGTCTGCTTCAAGTTCTTCAAATGTCACGGTGGAAAAACATCAGCAACGTGACAGCAGTAGAGTGCCAAGCAGCCGCAGCGGCGGCAGCAGCAAGCATTGTGGCAGAAGCCTAATGGGTGACCTCTGCCAATCCTTATTTATCACCTCACCAACGCATATAATGCAGGGCACAAATACAACACACAGAGACCGGCTTAAGATCATGGTGCACGACTATCTGTGTCTCAATACTGATGATTTTGGATATGTTCCGGACCCAATCGACTTCTGGGTATCCAAAATAGATAAATGGCCCGAGCTCGCTCGCCACGCCATAGAGGTGTTGTCTTGCCCAGCAGCCAGCGTCATATCTGAGCGGACCTTCAGCACAGCTGGAGGAGTCATTACAGACAAACGCATCCGGCTTTCCACTGATAATGTGGATTGTTTGACTTTCATCAAGATGAATCAGGCGTGGATCTCTGATGATGTTGTGGCCCCAATTGCCGAGGTCACCGATTAGTTGCCGGTCTACTTCACATTCCGCTTCCAAAAGAAATGGTCCTCTTAAATTTTTTTTTTTTAAGTGATCATTTCCTACAGCAATTTTTATTCTGAGTTCCCAAAAGGTTATTTTGCTGGTTTTGCAGTGAGGAGACTGTAAAAGACACCAATTGTACACGGTTTCATGAAAAAAACATATTCCTTTTACTCGCTTCTTCATTAAAATTTTTTGCAACGTCAATGGTTTTGGTGTCATGGTGCTGTGAGATACAGCTATAATCATGGTCCTTTGAAACAGAAATGTAGTTTCTAAGTGGCATTTCTCCCTCACAATTTTTAACAGTGGCTGAGAAGTCATTTTTATAATTTTTTGGATCATGTTGCTGTGAAATACAGCTATACTACAGGTCCTATTATAAAAAATGTGGTTTCTAACAGACATTTGTTCTTCACTATTGTCAAGAATGGCCAAAGGGTCATATTTAAAATTTTATGGGGCATGGTGCTGTCAAAAACAGGCATAGGTAGGACACTGTTAATGGACACATATTGCAAAATGACTTGTTTTTGCAAGATCTTTAATATAGCTAGCAATCCCTGTAGTGAGACAACCCATTTAATACAATTAAAAAAAAAGAGAAACAAAGACGTGGTGGGATTCCATCCTATTTTAAAAATGTGTTTTCTAGAATTAAACTACTAAAAAACTTGCATGTACAAAATAGCTGATACAAATATTCCTCTGAATTGTACAAGGGAGGTGCAGGAAGACTTGAACAGATGTGGGTTATTCAGAGGACATGGAGTATGGATGACAGACCGAGCATAAAGAACAGAGACAATTTCCTCCAGCACACTGAGTAAAACGAGAAAAAAAAGCCAAGAAAAAGGGCACCTGGGTGGAGCAGGAGCGTCAACCACCAACATTTCCAAGTGAAGCTCAATTGGTCCGCACTCATACGGAGGGGCAAGCACTCTCATAGAGGTAGAAATTTCTCAAGCGCTACCCATGTCTTGACTGTGTACTGAGGAAGTCTGGAGGTCATAGCTCACACCTCCGCTTCCGCACTCTGCTTCAGCACGACTGTTTTCGTTGCTGCGTCATAAGGGCATTTTTACTGTGTTAATAGATGACGGATGCCAGATTGGGCTCTCACCGCACCCACTGTAACTCCGGCCCTGCTACCTGAACCTGCGTGTTAATAGATGACGAACACCAGCCCTGGCTCTCACCGCACCCACTGTAACTCCAGCTCTGCTAGCTGATCCTGCATCTTAATAGATGACGAACACCAGCCCTGGCTCTCACCGCACCCACTGTAACTCCAGCCTTGCTAGATGAACCTGCATGATCCACGTTTACAGCCTCATCTGCCTAGATCAGTAATTTCCTTCAACCCACTTGACAGTAGAATGCAGGATTTTCAGACAGGCCTCATTGACCTACTGGGGACATCTGTTTTGTTTGCTTCACATTCCAATGTCATGGTTGAACAATATCACCAGTAGAATGGCAAGTACCTGTAGCCGCAGCAGTATTGGAAAACTAGTTGTTTTTAATTTAGTTTATTCCTTATTGCGAAATTTTCTGCTGATGGTCCATAAGGGCACCTGTGCAGGTTTTCAGGTCATGCTGCGTTACAGGATATGGATAGCCAATGTCCATTTCACTAAAATACTGCTTCAAAGACTACTTTCTTCCGGCACTTTTTAATCTCTGGGTCACGCAGGTTCTCGGGTCATGCTGTGGTACAGGACAGGTATAGTCAATGTCCAGTTCAACTAAAATGGTGGTTCAAAGACTCCTTTTTTCCGGCACTTTTTAATCTGTGGGACATGTAGATTTAAGGGTCATGCTGCGGTCCTGGACAGGTATAGTCAATGTCCAGTTCAACTAAAATGGTGGTTCAAAGACTCCTTTATACATCAATTTTTAATCTGTGAGTCAGACAGGTTTAAGGGTCATGTTGCGTTCCAGGAATTTGATAGTCTATGTCCAGTTCAACTAAAATGTTTGTTCAAATAATACTGCCTTCTGGCACCTTTTAATTTGTGGGTCATGCCGGTTTAAGTGTCATGCTGTGGTACAGGACAGGGATAGTGAATAGTCTGTCAGTTTTTTTCTGTGACTTTTATAACCTAATTGTCTTGCCTGAGATGTAGCACGTATTCAGTTTACTGTTGTGGATGTTAATTTCAGCTTCTCCACCCCTGTTTGGGTATAAGAATTAAGGTGTTGTTCCTCTCCCATAGACTTTAATGGTCATCGGCGATAATCTGTTATTGACTATCGACTATCGTCACGATAATTGCCGATATTAACTATCGACTCGATAACGATAGTTGACACAATCGCTCATCACTACTTAAAAATTGTGAAGAAGAAATGCCTGTTAGAAATACAATTTTTTACAATAGGACCTGGATTATAGTTGGTTTTTACAGCACCCTGTTCCCAAAAACTGGAAAAATGACCTTTCGGACACTTTTAAAATTGTGACAAAGAAATGCCTGTTAGAAACAACACTTTTTACCAAAGGACCTGGATTATAGCTGTTTTTTACAGCACCATGACACCAAAACCATTGATACTGCTTAAAATTTTCATTTTTCAACAAAATTTGTACTATTGTTGTCTTTTACAGTCTCCTAACCGCCAAACCAGCAAAATTACCATTTTGACACTGCATACAATTTGCAGTAAGAAATGAGCATCTAAAATTTTTTTTTTTTCAAGAGAACCATTTCTTTTTCAAGAGGAATGTGAAGTAGACCGGCTACTAATCTGTGACCTCGGCAACTGGGGCAACAACATCATCAGAGATCCACGCCTGATTCATCTTGATAAAAGTCAAACGATCCACATTCTCAGTGGAAAGCTGGATACATTTGTCTGTCATCACTCCTCCAGCTGTGCTAAAGGTCCACGCCGAGATGACGCTGGCTGCTGGGCAGTATAACACTTCTATTGTGTGCCGAGGAAACTAGGGCCATTCATCCATTTAGGATACCCAGTAGTTGATTGGGTCCGGAACATATCCAAAAACATCGGTGTTGAGCCGAAGATAGTCGTGGACCATGAGCTTAAGGCGGTCTCTGTGTGTCTGATTTGTGCCTTTTATTACAGGCGTTGGTGAGGTGGTAAATAAGGATTGCCAGAGGTAACTCATTAGGCTTCTGCCACAATGCCTGCTGCTGCTGTCATGGTTACTTCACACTCTACTGCTGTCACATTGCTGACTTTGTTCCACCGTGACATTAGAACGTGAAGCAGACGCAACAAATGTCTCGAGTTGATCAATGAGCACGGTCTCCAATTCTTGCATTCTACTGTCAATTTGTGTGGGTGGAAGGAAAGTGCTGACTTTCGCTTTGTAACGTGGATCAAGGAGGGTGGCCATCCAGTAACTGTTGTTCATTTTGATGGCCTTGATGCGTGGATTATGTTGGAGGAAAAGGAGCATCCAAGCACTCATGTGAGAGATGCAGCCAGTATGTCCCAAGCATCGGGGTCGAGGGTCACTAAATCCTTCCTCGTCTTCCTCCTCCGCCTCAAATCCATGCCAACCTCTTTCCAAGGTAGGGACATTGGTACCATTGGTGTCTAGCCATGCCTCATCTTCCTCCACTTCCTCCTCCTCAGCATGAACACAGCCCTGACTTGCCTCAGATGATGTACCCTGAGAGCTGAAGCGCCACCTTGCACCAGCCCTGGACCCCGAACCACCGCCTAACAAAGACCTATAAAGTTGGGAAACTGGCGGGCCTTCTTGATCTGACGGCGAGTAAGGCTCTGTGTCAGAAAGGCAACATTTCCAAGGCCAAGAGCCAGGCAATGCTGACATTCAGGCTTTTGGCTTTAGCATTCTGGGGTGAAGGCATTTCTTCTGCTCCCGTACCTGGTACACAGAAGGCTGGCTGCTAGACTGGCCGCTGTGCGGCGTGCAAGTCAAACTGGTGGAAGGAGAAGGGGCAGGCTGTGTCTCTGGTGGTGGTGGTGGTAGTAATCGGGCGACGGTGTGTGGCACTGGGCTTTATCCTTGCTCATGCCGCTGCGGGACATCGGCAGCAGAGGAACACTTGGTCTCGGAAGTGGCAGAGGAGGAGGAGGAGACAGAGGGTGTCATAGTGGTTGGAAGCCCAGGATCTGTGAGGCCTTTTTTCTCCAAGTGACTCCTTTTGCTTTAGATGCTTACTTTAGATACATGTGCCTGTTCAAGTTCATGGTGGTTAAACACTTTAGATTCTTGCCTCTACTGGTACGTTGACGGCAAATTCGGCATATGACGTCAGTTGGCAAATCTTAGGCTTGATCGAAAAAGGCACAGGCTTCACAGGTCCTAAACCTCTTCGACGGTGATAACCTAGAAGTGGTGTTTCCGTTGCCACCATTGACCATGGCTGGCGGATTAATGTCAGCGGACTTGTGCGACTGCCCGCTCCCTTTCTGAGGCGGGACCCGTACCCACACTATCCCATCATCTTCCTCCTCGTCCACTGATGAGTAGCTCGCAAGAAAATGCTCCTGAAAAGACCACGTTGGATCCACAATGTCATTATCAACATCATAATCATCACAGGTGAATTCCTCGTCCTGACAGTCTACATTCTGAAGCTGCTTGCTGGACGCCACAGGCACTGCAAGGCGTTGCTGACCGCTCGGGATTTGTGCTGACTGACCAGCTTCCTTCTCCTCTGATGGCTTCAGAGATTGGGCGTCAGAGCAGACAACATCATCCTCTTTGGCCCTTTGATCTTTTGAAATACCTTCTGACACAACGCATTGTGTCATCAAAGAGCTCTTCAGAACATGGATTATCCACAATAGTCTGTACATGAGTTGACATTTGGGATGCCTTTGCTTCAGGTTGGATGGATGCCGACGACAATGATGACGGCATTTGTGGCCATGACTGGGAGGACGAGGCGGTAAAACCGTTGGATGCAGGTTGCGTTAACCACTGAAGAACAGATTAGCAACGCTCTTCATTACTGAGATTCACAGGTAACTGACCCAGCGATGACAGACCTGACTGTCCCGGAACTGACGATGTGCTCGCTTGCGTGTTGACCGGAGCACTAGAAGGAGTGCCTACTTTCGTACCTCTAGCTTCACGTTCTACCCCCCTCTTTGCTCGCTTACCACCTGTAGTTTGCTCCATGTTCAGAAAGATAAATATTAAAAAGGTCTAGAAAATTTTTTAAGTCTCTTATTGAAAAACTGTACTGCAAAGACAGCAAATCACAGGTGTTCTTAAATCCCTCTAATTTCCAACTGCCAACTATGATTAGAAACAGAATTGCTTCTATCGAATATCTGTGAAATGCGGTCTTGTGGATGATCTGTAACACCAAATCCACAGTGTTCTTCCTTCAGTCCCTGAGATTTACAACTGCAAAGTAGGACTAGCAATTGACTTTTTTCTACAGATTATCTAAGAACTGTGGTCTTTTCTGACAACCAGTAGTAAAAATAGAATTTTTTTCTACGTAATATTGAACAAATGTGGTCTTTTCCAACAACTGACAACCATGACTAAAAAAATTTAAATTTTCTACAAATTATCTAAGAACTGCGGTCTTTTCAGACAACTGACAATCATGTATAGAAATGTTCTCTATGGAATATGGAGTAAATGTGGTATTTTCCAACAACTGACAACCAGGAGTAAATAAATTAAATTTGTCTACGAATTATCTAAGAACTGCGGTCTTTTCGGAGAACTGACAATCACGGATAGAAATAGAAATTTTTTCTACGGAAGATGGAGTAAATATGGTCTTTTCCAACTATTGACAACCAGGAGTACAAATAGAATATTTTTCTACGGATTGTCTAAGACATGCATTCTTTTGTAACAAGCAGGGGTAGAAATAGAACATTTTTCTAAGGAAGACCTAATAATTTTGGTGTTTTCTGACAACCAGGAGTACAAATTGAATAAACTCTATAGAACAGTGATGTGTTTTGAGATGAACGTCGCTGTGTATGATGCAGAAGTTCACCCCACAACAAAGGGCCCCCCCTTCCTATGACACTGGTGGCAGGCAACGCAGAAATAAAATAGAGTGCTATCTCACAGTCGTTTGATATGATATACTGTATATGCTTAATGCAGAAGTTCACCCCACCACAAAGGGTCACCCTGTACGCAGACACTGTTGGCAGGCAATGCAGAAATAAAATATGGTGCTATCTCACAGTGATTTGAGATGAGAAAAATAACTAATAAATGCAGAAGTGCACCCCACAACCAAGGGACACCCTGTACTCAGACACTGTTGGCAGACAACGCAGAAATAAAATATGGTGCTATCTCACAGTGATTTGAGATGAGAAATATGTCTGATGCAGGATCTGCCCCCCCTCCCGGAACCAGGTGCCCCCCCCCCTCCCCGGCAGTAATCAGTTCAGGGCACTGCGGCTGTTTCCAAATCTCTAACTAATGCTAACTAGAATTTGTCTAATCTTGCTCTACACTAAGCTAACTAATCTATCAAGGAGCCTTTTCAGTAGTAAAAATGCTGGCAAAAAGTCTCTGCTAGCTTTGAAGAAAGCTGAGCAGAGAGACAGTTATCGGTTCTCTTCACAGTGTGGAAGCTAATGGCGCTGAGCAGGAAGTGCAGTGACATAGATAAAACGAGGTCATGTGATTGTGGCAGCCAGTGAGATCCCTACACACCCCACTGGTGACGTTCTTCACCCCCCTGGAAGCGCCGAAAATGGAGCAATTTGAATCTGCGTTGATGATTATTGATAAGATTTTAAGAAAAAAATCTCATCATCTAGAAACCACGATTAAACGTGATAATCTGGCCGATTTCAACTTTTCTCGATTTCATCGCTCAACACTACTCATAACTGCAGCCTCTTGAGCAGTGTTTTGTTAAACCACCGATGAGATACATTATTACTCATTGCTGTAGGTTTAGGCCCTTTACCTAATTGTAGGTGAGCAGAGGCAGAAGGTGATGCACATTGGCTATGTGACATAGCCCATGTGCAGTGTCGACTTCCCCCCAGTCTCCACTCACCTACAGTTAAGCAAGGAAAGTCCTGGCACTTCAGTATCACAGGCCACCATAATGATGTCATCACACCAGAGTGTACTAGTTGGAAGAGTGGATGGGGCAATAGGAAGGCGCCAGTAAAATACAGACACAGAGACAGAGAAGCAGGGGGAAGACAAAAAGAGATGAAAAAATAGAGAGTGAGAGAGCTAGAGAACAAAAGCTAGGGAAAGAGAGCTATAAAACATGTAACAGAGTCAGCCTGAAAAAATCCAAAAAGCCATAAACATACTTGCCAAGTCCCATAGAATATCTGGGAGATTACCAGAAGAGTTGGTAATTCTCTCAGACAGCACTCAGTTGGTGCAGGTTCAGAAGCTGTGCAGTCTTCAGCTGCAGTGGCCGGGTACAAAGCTAGTACAAAACTGATCCACCCTAGATGCCATGGGTAATAGTGGCTGCAGCATCTAGGTAGGTAACCATTGTCAACTCCCAAATCTGATTGAAGGGTAGAGGTGGTTACCATGGCAGCCAGAGGTCAAATAGCAGCCTATAGTTCAGCCTTGTACAGAAACCAACGAAGGCCTGTATTAATACATTATTACAACCATCAAGTGATTGACAAAAAGTTTAAAAACAAAGATTGTCAGAAAAATAAAGACATGTTAGAATTTCCTTTTTTCTGTTCATCCAGCCTTACAAAAATGGAAAAAAAGCCTACTTGCCAACTATCCTGGAACCACCAGGAGACTTCTAGAAAAAGTCAAGAAACACACACAAAAAAGGAGACATTACTTACTTCAAAAACACCACCATTGTGGGCCCTATTCAAAGCTCAATAGCTGGACTAAACTGAGCCCAGGAGCAGGCATCTAGCCTTATATGCTCCTGGGAAAACATGACAGGTGCAACTGATTGCTGAATAACAACTCAAAGCTCAAACTGCTAAGGGAACAATTAAATGATACAGACTGCACATTAGCTTGGTAACTGTTCACACCAGTATGCAGAAAAACCAGAGTATAATGCATGGAGAGACTGCAGAAATGTTAAAATACCCATTAAACAACCACTCGCACATCCTCAGGGCATGAGGGGGGTGGCTGCTGGCATTATATTTGCATATAGATAAAGCAATACATAAGGGTGCAAAACGTGTGGTGCACCATGCCAGCTTACAGCCTCTTAGTGACGCCCATACTAACAGATTAGGCGGGCTGCCCAGCACCTCTGCGTATGCCACATCAAAAACATTTTTAAATAGTAGTCACCCTTAGCTCCCCAGCACTATTGGGCAGATACAAAATGTCATACTGGAAAAATATTAAATATGAGGTATTAGTTGGTACCGGGGCCCCAAATACTCAAGCTCGCAATCGGCGTCAATGGTCCTCATGTCTTGCGAGTCCCTACACTTGACCCTGTGCAGCGCCTATTTCTGCTGAGACCAACACACCTGCCCCAAATCCCACCTACAATAAAGACTCAGAGACTTAGTTTGGATGTATTGGCCACAGCAGCCATTTTATTAACAAAACATTAACACACAAGTAATCAAAACGAATGAGTACAGTTCCCCTATACCCATTCGACCTCTCACAACCAACTTTAAAGACCTTTCCAGTTAACCACTCGGGGCTGAGGTCCTTGGAGTTACCAACCACCCCGACCAAGCCTGGCGACCATTTTCCACACTTCTCCAGTACCTTACCCTCAGCCGTCACACCAAGCCCAAGGGCACCAAAACCACCTCAGGTGGCTCACCACTGTTCACCTGCTCCCAAGGACCCTGCCCTGCGGAGCCCAAACCTTCGCCAGACCGGTCAATTCCAATTAGGAGGCAAGCCGAAACCTGACTCCCCCATCAATTTCCACTGACTCCAAGGACCCCCACCCCGCCACAGCAAGCGACTCATGACTCCTCATGATCGCGCCGCCCCCACCAGCCCCAACGCTCTTTCCACACCTTCCCTAATACTCCAGGACCACAAGTCCAAGCCCACAGCATTCAGGTGGACCCCGTCATCTCTCCAAAAATCACCATCCCCTGTTTCGAGTTCTCTGTGGCGCACAACGAAACCCCCATTCCTCGCTACGAAGCGCGCAACCGTACGATTCACCTTAACCCTGGCCCGATTAACCCCCAACACCGAGTCCGCGCGACGCCAAGCCCGCCGCCAGACCATATCTGACCACACTGTAACCAAACCCGGATATAGCCTCCACAACCGCAAAAGATCGTACCTAATGTCCCTAATTAACTCACGAATTGGGCGATTACCCAAGTCGTTCCCGCCGACATGGAACACCACCACGTCCGGAGGTCGATCCCACTGAGCAAATTCCTGAAACGCCGGCAGAACCTGGTTCCATATCATGCCCCGCCTACCGATCCATCGGATAGTCGCCACCTCCCTCGGGACTCCTAGCTGGAGACCACTCTCCCGTAGAGCCGCACGCTGTGCTCCCCAATGCACAAACGAGTGGCCAAAGATCCATACCAGCCGGCGGGACCCACCTAGAAAAGAAGCAAAATGCAAAAAATAAAGAGCAAACAGCCATGCAACAGCACACGGCCAACACCCCCCCTTTCCCTTTAAATTTCAATTAGGTGAGGCCACTTCACACTAGCAGGTCCTGAGCCAAATGCGGCCTGATGTAAAGCCGGAAGCGATCTGACTCCCACCTGCCTATCCTCCGCACCACCGCCGCGTCCAACCCTCTGCTAGCTGCTTCAGTCGCCGCCCCTATCCGAAACGAATGCGGAGCGAATTGAGAAGGGTTCAGCCCCAACTCCGCCAAACAATGTTTGAAGACCGCATTAAATTGGAAGCGAGACAAAAATGTACCATCCTCATGCGCCAATAAAGGCCCAGCTGACAACGGGCCCTGTCCCCTATACGCTTCCAGACACCGCACCGGGCACATCAGAGCCCCTTCTACTCGTCCCAACCACACTCGTTTTCCCGCTCCCCTCTGATCCGTCTTGGACTTCCGAACCCACATTTCAACGCCCTCATCAAACAGCTGAACATCCCCACTTCGCAGCCCCCCAGCCACCCGTTTACTAGGAGAAACTAATTCCCCTATCCGCAGTGCGCCAAAAAATGCTAGTGAAAAGGCCAGACGGAAGAGTCTGCCTTCAAAATCCGATGAACACACTTCCCCCAGGCTACGCCCCAGACGCTCCAGCAGTTGAAATACCACTGGCCGTCGACCGTCCACCGAACTGCGCCCCCTCCTCAAACCTTTCAACGTCTGCGCGACCCAAAATGACTTCGTAACATCACGCATCCCACGAGACTTGAAGCCAAAGGCCAGGCCCGAAATCAACCTTGACACTCTCGATACCGACCAACCTTCGTTGGCGGCATGACCTATGAAGCAAAAGAGGGCAGACGCCCTCTCTTCCTCGGAAGATATCGACCCCAAACCTTCCAACCAGCGCTCCCACAATTGCCAAGAAGCTGAATACGATTCCCAAGTCCCTCGCGTCAATGACGACCTGAACAACTGGTCCGCGGTATTGTAACCACGCTCCACAACTCCTTGGGGCATTCCACGCCGATCGCTGATGCATCCGGGGCCAGGCTCCGAAACCGCTGCCACTGTGAATGAGACAGAGCGTCAGCCAAATCCTTCTGCACCCCCGGCACGTGGACAGCAACCACCCACAAATTCAAACCCAAACAGCACAGTACAAGCCGCCGCAGCACCTCAACCACTGGTGGAGAAGAAGCTGACTGGGAGTTAATGGCCTGCACCACCCCCAAATTATCACAATGGAACCTGACCTTTTTATTACGCAGTTTCACCCCCAAATCTCCACCGCCAAAAACTATGGGAACAGCTCCAAAAGCGCCAAATTCCTAACCAAACCCGACTCCACCCAACTATACTGCCAGCTACCCGCGCTCCATTCCACCTTACAGAATGCTCCATACCCTACACTACCCGCCGCATCCGTAAAGACGTCGATATCCAAGTTACTCACTACCGCCTCCAAAATAATGGACCGACCATTGTATTTCGACAAAAAGGACTGCCACACTCTCAGGTCCTCCTTCATTTCCGCCTTCAGTCTAACAAAATGCTGCGGTGCTTGCACCCCTGCAGTAGCCGCTGCCAAACGTCGACAAAAAACCCTGCCCATCGGACTGATTCGACAAGCAAAGTTCAATTTGCCCAATAAGGATTGCAGCTCCCTCAAGGTAAGTTTCTTCACCGCCAAAGCTTTTCTAACCTCCCCCTTTAGAGCCGCTAGCTTTTCTTCTGGTAACCGACATTCCATCGCCACTGAGTCGATCTGAATCCCCAAAAATCCCCAAAAAATTCAGGGTGGTGGAGGGACCCTCTGTCTTGTCTGGGGCCAGCGGGACTCCACACAGATCCGCACCCCACGGCATATTGGCCAACCGCGACCCGCAAACCCCAGAGTCCACTGGGCCAACACACAGAAAGTCATCCAAGTAGTGGATGATAGAAGAAACCCCAGACACATCCCTGACAACCCACTCCAAAAAAGTGCTAAAAGCTTCAAAATACGAACAAGAAATGGCACAACCCATTGGCAAACACCTGTCCGCAAAAAACGCCCCTTCCCAAAAATAGCCCAACAACCGCACACTGTCCGCATGCACCGGCAACAACCTGAACGCCGATTCTATATCGGTCTTTGCCATCAACGCACCCTTCCCATACCGCCGAACCAGTGAACCGCCGTGTCAAAGGCCGTGTATTCAACCGAACATAAAACCGGATCTATCCCATCGTTAACCGAACGACCTTTAGGGAACGACAAGTGGTGAATTAACCTAAATTTATTAGGTTCCTTCTTTGGAACCACTCCCAACGGGGAAACGATAAGGCCCACACATGGCAACTCCGCAAATTGGCCTGCCATCCTACCCAACCTAACTTCCTTCGCCAGCTTCTCTGAAACCACATCCGGATACAACAATGCAGACCTCAAATTCTTCAGGGTGAAGGGCACCTCGTACGCTGGGGGCGGAATCCTAAAACCCACTGTGAAGCCCTCCCGCAACAAGGACGCTGCCTGCTGATCGGGGTACCTACTTAGGTAGGGGGCCATCGTGGCCACCCTCACCGGCGTCTCCCCCATGCGCAGCGCCTGAGCCCCTCCCCTTCCCCTTACGGAAGAATTTGGATGCTCCATGAGAGGTTGCGCTACAAATCGAACAGATGTGTTTGAACCGACAACTACCCCCGATTCTGCACTGGTTGTCGGTGAACTGCCCACAGACCCCAGTCTTACTCCCGCTCTGGGCTGCCCCACCGCCCGAGCCGAGCCCCCCGTAGTGCCCGGAACCCCCGGGCCCCTCCCGAAAGGAATGCCCGTACCTGGTCGGAGCCATCACCTTCAACCAAAGCCCGATATCTTTGTTGTCCCAGCATATGGAAGGGCGGACTGCCTTCCGCTGCCGGAACTGCTCATCGTATCGGAGCCAAGCCTGGCCCCCATACACCCTATACGCCTCCCCAATGGCATCCATATAGCAAAATAATCCTGAACAATTCTGAGGTGCCTTTTACCCTATCACACTTGCTAATATCGCGAATGCCTGTAACCAATTCTGAAATGTCTGCGGTATCAGACGCCATCTCTTCTTCTCCTCATCTTCCTTTTTCCCCTCGTCCTTTTACTCTTGTCCAAATTGAACTTCTCCAACGGGAAAGGGGAGAAAATATTTCGACGTATTCGTCTTTCCATATCTTTTCTCTCACTTCCTTCTTTAAATGCGCCCCCAGAGGGGCCTTTCAAAGCAAACGTATACTTCCCCCCTTGCCTTGTCGTCCAGTCGCACGCTATCCACCTTGTCTAAATCAGTCTGAACGGACACCGTGACCCCCGAGCCCGTCCCAGCACTGGAACCTACCCCCCTTCCCACCACGGAGGGGGGGAACACATTACCCGACGCCACCGAACCCCAAGCCGAGACCGGCAATACTTGCTCCAAACCCCCCCCGTAGGCCCTGGAAACCGGGCCATAAAATCCCTAATACTACCCGCCAAATCCTGCCATGCCGGAACCTGGACCGACCTGAAGGGGGGTTTGCCCCAGGCCCGAACCCTGACCTCCTCCCACTGGCGGCGACAAAACAGACATGGAATAAGACTCACCGGGCTGCGCGGGTGCTGTGAACCCGCCAGCCGTGCCGACCGATCCCTGAAGCGGCTGTCCCGTCGTCTGCCACTCCTCGACAATCTCGCTCTCACCGACCTCCGCCTGCGCCTGGTCCCGAACCAAACGGACCGTGGATCGCATCCGCGACGACGATATCCCAGATGCACTCTCCGCTGACCTGGAACCGAGTTCCGACCTTCCTGCTGAACCTGGCGCCGGACCGACATCCGCGCCGCCAACCGCTGGGGCGGTCCCCGCTGAAGCCGCTGACCGTCCGCTCGACCTCCGTTGCCTGGTGAGCGGCCCGACCGGAACCTCACCGGAACCGCTCACCGTCTCCCGCGCCTCACCGCCGACAGGAGCCCCGGCAGCAGCCCCCACAAGGCCGCGGCGGCTGCCGCCGTGCTCCGCAGGACCCGCCCGCCTCCTAAGATTCCTCCCAGGCCGAGCAGGGGGTGCGCGGGCCGCAGCCCGCTCCGCTCGCCCTGAAGGGTCCCGAGAGGGGCTCCGACGGCGCATGCGGGCCCTAGGGGTCATCTCAGGGCTCAATCTAGCAGGAGGCCTAGTGCGGCGCCTCGGGTGGCCAGCGGACCCCGTAGCGACCCCAGGTGAGGTGGGGGGTAAGGCCGGTGACCCATCCCCCAATGCCCCTTGCACCTGCTGCTGTAGCCAGTCCTGCCCACGTTCGCCAGCAGCTCTCCTGAGCTGCTCCAGAAGCTGATCAACCGCCGCCATAATACACACACTGGCGCGCCGCACAGCAGAGGCTCCTCACTTTTCAACTGCCTCTGCCTGAGTGGTGACCGCGCGGCGCGGCGGTTATATATAGCTCCGCCCCTGCAAACACGCCCGACGCGCCCCGCGCGCCGCACGTCACCAGCCACGTACCGCGCGTCGCACACCGCGCGCCGCGCCCATCTCGTCCTGCCTCCCCGTACACCCGCAGGAGTCGGCGCGCCAGGTCATGTGGTGCCTCCCTCCAGGGCTGCGCCCCCATGTCCGGCCCCGTTCTGACAATTTACAAAAAACACAGGTGGTACCAGAGTTATGTATTAAGGGACACTGACCTGATTGCTGGTTACATGAAAAAGTGCCAAGCCACACTATATATCCTAGCTGCAGCAATAGGATTTCTGTGCACAATCTTCTTTTGCTGCTCCCTGAGTCATGGGTAGATGTTCAAACCACCAGCCACTCTCTGCCTCACAGCACTCACAGTTTCTTGTTTATGGCAGTGTAGGGTATGTAGGTTTATGGCATCATTGCACATACTCAGTGACAAGGTAAAGCTGGTTGACTACTTTGGTGATGTAGAGTCACCAAGTTTTCCTCCAGCGTCTAGGAAAGCTGGGTGACATGACATCCTTTCCCTGCAGCAGTCAATCAGCTTCCTATCATATGAAGTTAGTATAAATGGATGTGTGAAGGGGACAAAGCCACATCACAAAATCTCTCAGAAACACATTTTTAAAAGTTGGCAAGTATGGCCTTAAGGCCTATGAAGGAAAGCCACAAAACCATACAGTCAGAGAAAGAGAACCTTGTGAAAGAGAGAGCCAGAGAGACTAAAAAAGAGAGCCAGAAAACTGGAAAGCCAGAGAAAGATTACTAGAAAGCCATAAAGCCAGAGAAAGACAGCTGTAAAGCCATAACAATGAGGAAGAGGGCCAAAAAGCAATAACGCCAGAGAAAGAGAGCCATAAAGCCATTAAGTTAGGGAAAGACAGAAGGCGATAAAGCTTGAAAAAAGAGAGGCAAAAAGATATTAAGCACTAGAAAGAGAGCAGAAAGCCTAATGAAGGCAGAAACCAGCAGGGCTGTCTGTTATTTTCAGGAAAGAAGTCAAATTCTAAATTTAGAACAGGTGTTATGGGTGCTCCTTCATAAAGTGATAAAACTACAGTTAGGCCCATTTATTTGGACACTGACACGATTTTGTTTTTGTAGTTTACTGAACTTTTTCAAGTTATAGTTTTAAAAAGGCATAAAGTCCGATTACAGTTTTCTTTTGGGGTATACACATTAAAATTGGATCAAGGGTTTGGAAGTTTCAACTCCACCCTGTTTTTAAAGTTATACTTACCTTCTGGTCCCCACTGCTTCCGTTCTGGAGCTCCTCGGGATCTGCTCCTTTTCACTTTCTGATTTTCAGTCCAACACACAGGAGAGGCTTATACTTCATTCACGTAGAATAGAGTGCACCTCTCTATTCTATGTGAATGAAGCATGCGCAGCATGTTGGGATGAGAACCCAAAAGTGAAGAGAAACTGATCGTGGGGAGCTCTAGAGTGGCAACAGCATGGACCAGAAGACAAGTGTAACTTTTCACCACTCTGGATCCATTTCAAGTTAAGAAAAGGAACTACATACCTATTTTACATCATACATCCCCTTTTACAGCCCTCTCCTCACATAAATAAATTATACTTGCCACTTTGCTACACTAAAAAAACACATTTATTTTATTTTACAATATACATGGCAAGCCTGGAGGCCATTATTTGACCTCCAGCTGCCATGTGACCCATTGACACCCAGCGATCGTGTTGCAGGGGTGCCAGTGGTTAGCCAGAGGAAACCTTCTTCCCTCTGTCAATTACCTAGATGCCACAAGCACTATTTACCGTAACATCTAAGGGGTTAAAGGATGCCACAAGCACTATTTACCGTAACATCTAAGGGGTTAAAGTTCTAGAAATGGCGCTAGCTCTGATTTGGCCAATGCCTTGGGAGCCTTGCTGTACATAACAGCTGGCTCTCGATGCAGATCTTGCTGTCACAACTTTTTTGTTTGAAAAAGTTGAGTGCCAGCACTATGCAGGCTCCTGATGTGATCGTTGCATCACTGAGTCTATGTGATCCAATAACAGAGCTGTGTGATGAGGGGAGCCTTCAGGCCCCCTGGCAAGAGGGCCCAGTTGCAAGTGTGTCCACTGCAACCCCTGTATTTATACTACCATACCTTTAAGAAATGTGAGTGTGCAATGCAGAATATGGAAAAGTGAGAGGACACATAGGAAGTCTATGGTAGGCCAGAGATAAACAGTAAAGCTGCAGCTGCATTTATCTATAGGGTTTTTGTAGGGGAACACTTTGTGACCATCTACCCTGTGTCCATTCATAATTCAGTATATAAACTAATCAGATTTAAGTAATAGAAATTTACTTGTTAGCCAATAAAGGGCCCCTTCAGTCTCCTTTATGGCAGCTCATTAGCTTCAAAGGAATCCTTATCACCAGCAACAAGCAGACAGGGGTCTTCTCATGTCACTGCCCTGCGTGTAATGGAGAAGGACAGCACGGTCCCATGAGAGGAAGCATCATTAAGAGAGGGTGACAATGTGCTCAGGTGCCCCAAAACTTTCTCTGCTCTGCTTCCTCACTTCCTGTCCCATCTAACACCAGTGATAAGCAGAATTGATTCCTGCTCCTCTCAGAGACAGCTCACAAAGAATATCATGCCCAAGTACCGCGGGAAATTGTATTAACTGTCGGTAGAAAATTAATACTGACGCCAACTCAAAGCCTGTATTACCAGCTGGGGGGCAATCCAAGTGGCAATTGACCGCTGCGACCCCTGTAGCTACGCGACTGATGTGGTACACCATGCTGGTTTACAACCAATTCATGATGCCCATAATATTTGATTGAGTGGCTCGCCCAGCATAATCCACATGCCCAACACAAAATAGTGAACCCCTTCTTTTCCTACCATTGTATTGTAAGTATGACTGCATTTCTGGGATTTTAAGCAAATAATGTCCCATTTTTCTGTGATATTATTTTTGTTAATTGCTAGTAAAGTTAGTTAAGGGACTCACAAAACAAGGAGGACCCTTGACATGGGTTGCAAGTTTTTATTAAACCATACCTCATGTATGCTATTTTTTAAGTATGCAGTTTTGCCCTGTGACACTGGGAAGCAAGGAGTGTCAGTATTTTATGTTGGGAACTTGAAATATGCTGTGAAACCCCCTAAATAAAACAGTATAGGTGTCATCAGTTGGTTGCAAATCAGCAAGGTGCAAGACATGTAGCTGTAGAACTGGCACCCTATATAAGCCCTATATGTGTCCTCTCCTCAAGGATAGTAGGTGTGTGAGTGGTTATCAGTATTTCTGAACTTGAGAAAACTCCCCTGTATGTTACTGAGACTTTTTGTTCATCAGTTTTCTGGACCTGTGCAACTTCTCCCATGTAGCACTGGGGCTTTTATTTCCTATTACTAGGAATACTTTATTTTCTCCCGTTTTGCTGTGTGTATGGATGGTCAGTGTTTTTAAAAAAAATAATGCCCCTTTTTGGAACGTAGTGTTTAGACACAGCAAAAACATATCACACAGCAGGACATGTGTAACTAGAGTTACAGGACCCTGGTTTGAGATCTGATAGCTACTCTTGACTTACAGGGGTTTAACTTCCATAGACATTGATGGCATATTGCTAGGACCTTTAGGACCTGCACCTTTAGGACTGGAGAGCCGGTCTCGCTTGCGCACAGCTCTACATTTTGTTCTATGGGAGTTCCAAGCAGAGCGTAACACACCACTCGGCTGTACTCGGAAGTCCCATAGAACAGAATGTGAGACCTACACCTATTAGACTATCAAAGTTTATGGTGATAAAACTCCTTTAAGAAGTAATACGTAACAGAGGTAAAAACAAACATTCTTTGTGGGAGCGATCCATTAACCTTAAAGGGGTTTTCCCCTTTATAGCAGCCACCAGGATATCAAGAGTTGTACACAAGGCAGAGTGATCTGTGGAGCTGCCATATTTTCTGGCCAAAAAGAGGAAAGGGAAAATCTTCAATGGTAAATGTGGCAACCATTTAGCAGAGAAATAAATAGCAGGTGCCATCTTTTCTCCTGCATAATCTATGAAAAGTCTGGGTAAAATTGTATGGACGCTGCATCAAACTCAAAGTTATGTAACCTACGTTTTCTTATTGAAGGCAAGAACACAGCAAATGACGTCTTCTGGGTTTGAGGCAGTCTCACTGGATTAAAGTATTTTTGTGTGCTCTGTCCACTTTGATCAGGATCAAGTTTTGTCTCCTGTTTCATAGCAGCTACCTCATTTCTGCATATTGTTTAAGCCTCGCCATGGTGCAAAGCTGTCAGTTATGCCTGCGGGCTTTGGTTTACGATGAGTTCCGTAGTGACCATGGGTTTTTAGGATGTAAAACCATGTGCGTAATGAGATGGGGAATTCCAAAAAATTTGGGTTTCCCCGTCTTCCCCGAATTTTCGACAAAATTCGGGCGAATCACTTTAAAAAAAAAGAAATTTCCTGGCTCCACAGACCTTAGGTGCTGTAGAACATTTTCCCTGTTAAAAGTGCAGATTTTGGTTTGGTCTTCTACAATGCTGTGTTTTAGTATGAACCCCAATGCTGCCGCCGCTTTAGAATCGCTTCCCCCCTTCAGTTTCTGGGCACTTACGGGGGGAAAATGACCAAAAAAAATGAAACGGGGGAAGTAGCCTAATAAACTAGGCAGCACCGCTGGAAAAAAAAAAAAGTGGGGCTAAAATCTCCCAAACGTCAAAGAAAACGTAGTGGTTACCCTAGCCGCCCCGATCACTGCCAGTAAGGGGGGCGTCACTGAGGGGTGCCCCATGAGGCCAAGCTTTAAAAAAGTAACGAATATGAAGAACCTGTTTGTTAAAAGGATACATGTAGAGGGGCCCCGAATGAGTGGGAGGGTGTCGGCAGAATTTTGCGTTGAGTCTTGTCATTTTGCCCCTTCCCTTTTATCGTCGTTGCTTTCAATCGGTCAATAATCCATTAGTATTGCTAAAGGGCCAAAAACAAACAGGAGTTGTCCAAAAAAGAGATGACCAGTAAATGGGATATTTGGATGTCTTCTGTGTTCTGTATCCACTCCTGCTCTTGGCTAGACAATCCTGATCCTTCCCATTCCTTCTGACAGGTGAAAAGAAGGGGAAAACTAAACATAGTGGCAACTTGATAGAGTGGTGAGGGTGAAAATAGAATTAGGAAACCACAGGGTGCTCCAGTGAGACAGCGGTCACTTGGCAGCAGCATGAGTGGGAGACAGAGTGTCACAATGACAAATTCTGGAGGTGGCAGCAACATCAGGAGCCCACAAAGTGGCAAAATGATACAGTGTGGAGATGACATCATCAACAGCAGCAGCATGAGGTCAGAGAGTGGCACAATGACAAATTCTGGAGGTGGCAAAAACAGGAGTAGGCCACAGAGTGGCACAATAACAGAGTGTGGAGGTGACAGCAGCAGCAACAGCATGAGGTCAGAGAGTGGCACAATGACAAATTCTGGAAGTTGCACCAACAGGAGTAGGCCACAGAGTGGCACAATGACACAGTATGGAGGTGACGGCAGCAGCCACAGCAGCAGCATGAAGTCAGACAGTGGCAAATTACATTCTGGAGGTGGAAAAAACAGGAGTAGGCCACAGAGTGGCACAAGGACAGAGTGTGGAGGTGATGGCAGGAGCAACAGCAGCAGCATGGGGTCAGAGAATGGCACAATGACAAAGTGTGTAGGTCATGGCAGCAGCCACAGCAGCAGCATGAGGTCAGAGAGTGGCACAATGACATTCTGGAGGTGACAAATACAGGAGTAGGCCACAGAGTGGCACAATGACAGAGTGTGGAGGGCACGGAAGGAGCAACAGCAGCAGCATGAGGTCAGACAGTGGCACAATGACACAGTGTGTAGGTCACGGCAGCAGCCACAGCAGCAGCATGAGGTCAGACAGTGGCACAATCTAATACAAATATCAGTGGCACACTAAAAACTAAGTGAAACATCAAGGTATATAGGAATATTGGAAATGCATTACTGCTAAGGAAAATATGAAAAACCTGGGACTCTTAGTTTACAGTTTTTGATAAAAGATTGTATTAAGCTCACCTCCAATAGCGTCAAGGGGATCCCAGCACAGGTGAGTCCCTAACACTGAACTTTGTTACCTCACTAGGAGTCCATTCAGACTACAACATCTCAGGGGTGATAGGAACCTGCTATGAATTATCCTGCCCCATTTTTAAAAGAGGTAAGGGGAGTGCAGCAAGCCAATGAGGTTGCCATCCCTCAAATAGACTACAAAAATTAATTAGGCTGTTCACATCCAAATATTTTGAAAAACGTAAGCATAGGTGCACACTGAAAAGGCAATAGCATACATCTAATACAAATATCAGTGGCACACTAAAAACTAAGTGAAACATCAAGGTATATAGGAATATTGGAAATGCATTACTGCTAAGGAAAATATGAAAAACCTGGGAATCTTAGTTTACAGTTTTTGATCAAAGATTGTATTAAGCTCACCCCCAAATTTAGCGTCAAGGGGATCCCAGCACAGGTGAGTCCCTAACACTGAACATGTTACCTCACTAGGAGTCCATTCAGACTACAACGACTACAAATTTTTCATATTTTCCTTAGCAGTAATGCATTTCCAATATTCCTATATACCTTGATGTTTCACTTAGTTTTTAGTGTGCCACTGATATTTGTATTAGATGTATGCTATTGCCTTTTCAGTGTGCACCTATGCTTACGTTTTTCAAAATATATGGATGTGCACAGCCTAATTAATTTGTGTAGTCTATTTGAGGGATGGCAACCTCATTGGCTTGCTGCACTCCCCTTACCTCTTTTAAACTAGTGCAGGATAATTCAGTAGCAGGTTCCTATCACTCCCTGAGATATTGTAGTCTGAATGGACTCCTAGTGAGGTAACATGTTCAGTGTTAGGGACTCACCTGTGCTGGGATCCCCGTGACGCTATTGGGAGGTGAGCTTAATACAATCTTTGATCAAAAACTGTAAACTAAGAATCCCAGGTTTTTCATATTTTCCTTAGCAGTAATGCATTTCCAATATTCCTATATACCTTGATGTTTCACTTAGTTTTTAGTGTGCCACTGATATTTGTATTAGATGTATGCTATAGTCTTTTCAGTGTGCACCTATGCTTACGTTTTTCAAAATATATGGATGTGCACAGCCTAATTAATTTGTGTAGACAGTGGCACAATGACAAAGTGTGCAAGTCACGGCAGCAGCCACAGCAGCAGCATAAGGTCAGAGAGTGGCACAATGACAGAGTGTGAAGGTGACTGCAACAGCATGAGGTCAGAGAGTGGCACAATGACAGAGTGTGGCGGTACGGCAGCAGCATCAGCAGCAGCATGAGGTCAGAGAGTGGCACAATGACAGGGTGCGGAGGTGACCACAGCAGCAACAACAGCAGCAGCAGCATGAGGTCAGAGAGTGGCACAATGACACAGTGTGGAGGTCACAGCACCAGCAACAGCAGCAGCATGAGGTAATAGAGTGGCACAATGACAGAGTGTGGAGGTGGGTGGCAATACCAGTCCCTGGTAAAGATGGTGGTAGGCAGAGGGAGAAACTGGCAGTAGATGTGTGGCATCAGGCGGGTGGCAGAGTCAGGATAGTGGCTGAGGCAGGAAGTTTGAACCCAGACTCATTTCTCAAAGTTTTGGTGAGGCATCATGGCTGATGTAATCTGATGCCTAAGGCATTGGTGTATGGAAATCCTGGCCGATCCACGCCTGATTCATCTTGACAAAGGTCCATTTCCCGTGGACAAGTAGGTTCTCCTAGGGGTAACTATGGCCCCCGCCGCACTGAACACCCGCACTGATGCCACACTACTGGCCGGGCAGGACAGCTTCTCCACTGCAACCTCGGCAAGTTGCGGCCACACATTCAGTTTGGCTGCCCAGTAGTCAAGTGGATATTCTAACTGGGGTGGCAGAGTGCTGTCCAAGTAGGCCACCATCTGTTGGTTCAGGGACTGCTCCAGGTCCTGCTGCTGCTGCTGCTGCTGCTGGCGACTGCCCTCCTCACTAGGCGGGTGAAGGAAGCTGCTCATCAGCGACTACAGACTTCAGTTGCTGCTGATGGAGCTGGTACTGCTCCTACCCGCCCACCGTCCCACAGCAGCCGCGGCACTGGTACGTGAGCACTGAGGAACCCCCCGGTCAGACCTGTCAGAGGATGGACGATGCCGCACATAGGCAGCGGCCAACTGACTACACAGGATTTCTCTATAGTATTTGAATTTGTCATCCCTCTCAGCAGCTGTGAAATAGGCTCCCATTTTGGACCGGTAGCGAGGGTCCAATAAGGTGGAGAGCCAGAAGTCATCCCTCTGCCGGATGGTGACGATTCGGCTGTCACTAGCCAGGCAAATCTGCATGCTGCGGGCCATATGCACAAGTGACTCTGAGGGACTCCCTGCCTCCATTTTCACTGTATACTGCCACGGTGCTTGCGGGTCATCTACCTTGTCTTCCTCATCTCCATCTACCTCCTCCAGCTGCTCCTGCTCCTCTGCTCCTGTCACCTGGGTAGAAAAACCACTAATTTCACCAGACAATGCTTGTGCTCCAATGTCCTCCTCCTCCTCCTCCAGTTCAGTCCCCAATGGACTTATATGGCTGCGAGATGTAGTCTCCACGTCTCCAGTCCCCTGTCCAGACTTGATTTTTCAGCATCTGTTCCAGGACATGAAGCAGTGGAATGACGTTATTCATCCCGTAGTCCTGGCGACTGACAAATAACGTCGCCTCCTTAAATGGCCTCAGCAAACGGCAGGTATCACGCATGAGCTGCCAGTGGCTGACATCAAAGTTACACAGAGGAGTACTCCTGTCCGCCTGGATCATCAAAAAATCGTTAATGGCCTTTCTCTGTTCATACAGTTGTTCCAACATGTGCAGGCTGGAATTCCAACGGGTGGAAACATCGCATATCAACGTGTGTTGGGGGAGGCCGTTCTGCCGCTGCAACTCGAGGAGGGTGTGTCTGGCTTTGTAGGAATGGAAGAAATGCATGCACAGTTTCCTGGCCAATTTAAGAATGTTCTGAAGATCGGTGGAAGACTTCAGGAATCTGTTCACAACCAGACTGAACACGTGCGCCATGCAGGGCGCATGGACCATTCCTCCTCAGTGCAGCGCGGACACCATGTTCCTCCCATTGTCCGTCACAGTGGTTCCTATTTGCAGTTGGCGCAGAGAAAGCCACACATCGATTTCTTGCTGCATGACGCGGAGCACTTCCTCCCCTGTGTGACTTCGCTCGCCGAGGCAAGCCAGGTGTAGAACTGTATTACACAGCTATGCCCTACACATGTGGTATGATGGAGTAGCACTTGTGGAGGCTGAGATGGTGGTGGTGGAGGAGGAGGAGGCGGTGGCGGACATTGGCGCAGGAGCAGCAGTTTGACAACATGGAGGGAAAGCGGCGTTTCCTGTCCAAGTTGTTGGTGTGGCTGGGCAGGAAGCACATTCACCCAGTGGGCCGTAAAGGAAATGTACTGGCCTTGACCGTAGTTACAGCTCCACACGTCCGCGCTGCCGTGCACCTTGGAACAAACCGATAAGCTCAAGGACTGGCCCACCTTCTGTTCTACATATTTTTGAAGGGCTGGTACTGCCTTTTTGGAAAAGAAATTACGGCTTGGAACTCTCCACCTCGGCTCGGCACAGGCCATTAATTTTCTGAACGATGCAGAGTCCACCATTTGGAAAGGGAGGGACTGCAGCACCAACAACTTGGACAGGAGCACGGTCAGCTGCTGCACCTTAGGATGGTTGGACGCATACTGTTGTCTCTTTGCAATCGCCTTGTTGAACGACTGCTGGCGAGGAGCAGGAGCATCTGGACCGGGAGATGATGGAAAAGAGGAACAGCTCCCATCTGCAGAGGTGGTGAAGCCTTGACTGGCTGCAATGGCATGCGTGCCACTGGGCGCTGCTGCTGCTGTTGCTGCAGCGGCAGGATGGACCACCACATCTGAGCCACGTTTTTCCCAGGCCACCGGATGGTGATGCTGCATGTGTTGTCGCAGGGTCGTGGTGCCAACGTTAGCTCCCTGGCCACGCTTCACTTTCCTCCCACAGATTCTACATATACCCATATTCGGCTCCTCCGGTGTCTTAGCAAAGAACTGCCACACTGAGTGACTACTGCCACCGCTGCCTCGCTGAGCCCCTGTGCCGCTACTTTCTTGGACCAGCGAAGCGGGTTTTCTACCCCGTGGCCGCTTGGCTCCCGACCTCGCACTGCTGCTACCCTGCTGACTCACAGCCACACTACCCACTTGCTGGCTGCGCCGCTGCCTGACGCGCAAGCTGACGCCCTCTTCTCCTGACGATGATTAAGCCCTTGCTTCACCCGGCTCCCAAGTGCAGTCGGCTACATCATCATTGATTATTGTTTGATCTTCACTGCTGTCCTCCTTAACGGTCTTTGTATGCAGAGGCTGACCTCTCACATCATGAACTCCCATGCCACTCTCCACATCTATACTTTGCCGCCTATTGCAAGAAGCAGGGGATATTGGCCCCATTTCTTTGCTGCCAAGTAGCTGCTGACTGTCCTCCTCAAATTGTTCATCCTCGCTGTATAGCGGCGCTGAGCCCAGACCACATAGTAAATCTCTGGCTGAGGGAACCGGATGGGACAGAGGCGGGTTGAGGACAGGTGAGGGCCGCTGACCCGCTCCCAGGCCATGCCAACTAAGGGTTGTGTCAGACGTTCCCACCGACTCTTGGCTGAGGTTGTCAGATGTCATCTGGGAGGAAGTGGATGACCTAGTCAACCAATCAAGAACCCTTTGGGTTGCTGGTCAATACACGGCTGCGACGTCCCCTTACTGTGCTATGACCTGTGCCTGCTCCAGGAATGTTTGTGCCACTTCCACTCGCATGTGAAGAGCCTGCCAACTCTCTGTCTGACATACTGTTTGTTTAAAAATTTACAGACTCTGTTTAGTGAAGATATCTGTATATGATAAATACAGACCCTGTATTTGACTCCAAATGAACCCACTAACAGGCTTGGGTAACCCTTGGATATAAATTGCACAAAAGAAATGAGCAGCAAAAAAATTTACTTGTATGTGGCGTGTTAAAACTCCATGTATTTTACTGACTACAAAAGCAGAAACACGCTTAATTAACCTTCTGATATAAATTATGCTACAGGAAAAATGTAGTCTTTGGCGTTGAAAAACATCATTTATTTTATTAACTACAATAGCACAAACACGCTTAATTAACCTTTGGATATAAATTGCGCAAAAGCAATGAGCAGCAAAAAATTAACTCGTATGTGGCGTGTTAAAACGCCGTGTATTTTACTGACTACAAAAGCAGAAACACGCTTAATTAACCTTCGGATATAAATTATGCTACAGGAATCACCAGGAAAAATTCCGTCTTTGGCGTTGAAAAGCACCGTTTCCTTTACTGACTACAAAAGCAGAAACACGCTTAATTAACCTTCAGATATAAATTATGCTAGAGGAATCACCAGGAAAAATTTTGTCTTTGGCGTTGAAAAACACAGTTTCTTTTACTGAGTACAAAAGCAGAAACATGCTTAATTAATCTTCGGATATAAATTATGCTACAGGAATCACCAGGAAAAAATTCGTCTTTGGTGTTGAAAATCACCGTTTCTTTTACTGACTACAATAGCACAAACACGCGTCAGTAACCCTTGGATATAAATTGCGCAAAAGAAATGATTATCAAAAAATTAACTGGTATGTGGATTGTAAAAACGCTGTTTCTTTTAGTGAATACAACAGCAAAAACAGGCTTAGACAACCCTTGGATATTCAATGTGCTCCAGAACTGACCAGATAGCATTGAAATGTATATGCAGCTGAATTGGACGCACACTGGACTTCAATTCCAATACCCCACAAAATCAAAATTATAACGGAAGAGAAGCAGTTTCTGAGAAAAGCTGTGACACCCCCCCAAAATTCGCTGTATAAAAGTAATTTATTTTGTGTGAGAATCTCAGCTACTGCAGCTGCAACAGCTACAGCACGGCATAACGAGAGAATTGTGAGCCGCCAGTGTCGCGTCCGGACCTATATAGTGCGGTGACGTCACAGAATCCCGCCGATCTCTGATTGGCTTCATCTCTGCATATGTCATTGAGGATGTTCCTTTCTTCCTCCCAGATTTCTTTGCCCCATGTAACGCCATGTACTTGCGGACATTTAATCAATTAAAAACACACTTCGTTCCCGCGAATTACCCCAAACTTCGATGATGAAGCTTTTTAGGCTTCATCAGGAGTGTCTGTACAACGAGCCTCCTGTGTGGCTTAAAAAGCCTGGTGCTGTTATACTGAACAGCATGGGCGTCGCTAGGCAGTTTTATTCGGGGCTTGTGCCCCGAATAAAATGCCTGCAGCCCCGAATGTTTCAGTCCACAGCCAGCCCTCGTATCTACACAGTAGCGCGGCGCCGCATTAGGGTGCGTTCACACTGCAAGGGACAAATACCGGTCGGTTTATCCAGCCGGTATTTGTCCGGTTTTGCGGTCGTCCCCACGGCCGAGGGGGGGACGGCTTTTCTCCGCGATGAATGGAGAAAAGCCCTCCCCCCTCCCATTGAGGTGTCCATATTCCATCCGGAAACCGGACAGAAGAATGAACATCCCTCAATGTTTAGTGAGCGGCCCGCGGGCGGAAAAAACGCTGGTCCGAAAACCCTTGCCGTGGGGACATGCTCTTATTGTTCACAGAAGATACGGCGACGGACACTACTTTTCAGTGCTCACTAGCTTGCTCCGTTGCCGCCGCCGGAGCCTCCTGTATGTTGCTGCACGCTGCACAGGGTAAGGGAATGAGTGCCACGTATCACGCTTCTTTAAGACCAGTGACGCCGGCGCCTGTATGCTCCTCCTCCTCCAAGCCCGTGAGTGCACGCAGCCCCGCGCAGAGAATAGCAGAGCAGCCAGCGGAAATAATAGGTATTTATAGTTGAGCTGGTGCTGGGCAGGCTAGGCTCAGGATGGAATAAATATACTGACATGTTTGATTGTCAGTTCTGACCTATGCCTGCCTTATATACTGTGGGGACATATGCCTGCCTTATATACTGTGGGGACCTATGCCTGCCTTATATACTGTGGGGACTTATGCCTGCCTATATACTGTGGGGACCTATGCCTGCCGATATACTGTGGGGATCTATGCCTGCCTTATATACTGTGGGGACTATCCTGCCCTATATACTGTGGGGGCCCATGCCTGCCTATATACTGGGGGAAACCCATGCCCGCCTTATATTCTGTGGGGACCTATGCCTGCCTATATACTGTGGGGACCTATGCCTGCCTTTAATACTGGGGGGGACTTATGCCTGCCTTATATACGTGGGGGGCCTATGTCTGCCTATATACTGTGGGGACTTTTTGCCTGCCTATAAAACTATGGGGACTATGCCTACCTATTAAACTGGGGGGAACTAGCCTGGCCTATATACTGTGTGGACCTATGCCTGCCTATATACTGAGGGAACTATGCCTGTCTATATACTGTGGGGACCTATGCCTGCCTTATATACTGTGGGGACCTATGCCTGCCTATATACTGGGGGAACTATGCCTGCCTATATACTGTGGGGACTTATGCCTACCTATTTCCTATGTGGACCTATGTCTATCTATATACTGGTGGGAACATTGACTACCAATACACTGGGGGGCCTATGCCTTGCTATTTACTGTATGGACCTATGCCTATCTATATACTGGGTAGCCCTTTGCCTACCTATATGCTGGGGGGACCTATGCCTATCTATATACTGAGGGGACCTATGCCTATCTATATACTGGGGGGACCTATTTCTATCTATATACTGGGGGGACCTATGCCTATCTATTTACTGTGAAGATCTATGCCCACCTCTATACTGGGGGAACTATGCCTACCTATATACTGGGGGGTCCTATTTCTGCCTATTTATTGCGGGGACCTATGCCTACCTATATACTGGAGGGAACTAGGCCTGCCTATGTACTGGGGGGACCTATGCCTTCCGATTTATGGTGTGGACCGATGCCTCTGTATGTACTGGGGGACCTATGCCTACCTACATACTGGGGGGACCTATACCTACCAAACTACTAGGGGGTCCTATGTACTTACCTATATAGTGGGTTACTTATCTGCCTACTTGGAATCTATAGACTTGCCAACCTACTAGGGGACCTATATACTTATCCACATACTGGGGGTATCTATATAACTACCTACTGGGGGACCTATGTATCCACCAGCCTACTGGGGGGCACTATATAACTACTTTCCTATTGTGGGAACTATATAACTACCGTCGACCTAGTGAAGGGACCTATTTACCTTCCTAGCTATTGAAAGTGCTTATATACCTACCTGCTTGGAGGGGCTGGCCTATATATCTACCTCTACTTTGAGGGGACCTACATAGACCTACATCCATACTGTTGGGGGAGGGGTCTATATACCTCCTTAACTACTGGGGGCCTATATAGGAATGATGGGTGACTCCTCATCCCTCACTGCAGGCACCTGGCTTTTCTATCATAGGAAAGTAGGTTGCTGTGGAGGATGGAGCATAACCATGATTTCCTATATAGGCCATCATATAACCCCCACCCTCCCAGGTAAGTATATAGGTGCTGGAAAGTGAGGATTCTAAAATTCTGCAGAGACATGTGGTGGCCGGGAGAAGTCATAATGGCTGAATAGAGAAGAAAAAGGAAAGAGAACAACCGTCTCCTGTGAGTCACTTTATGTAACTGCACTGTGATCACCTATATGTCTGCAGAGCCTACATACAACTAGCATCTACCACTATCTGGTCACTGTATGGTGGAAATATATGTCTTCAGAGCCTGTGTACAGCTGATGTCACATGTGGGGGTCACATTTAGTCAGGGTCTGGCAGTATTATTTGGTCCTTGAGCTCCGTGTATAGGTGTAATACTCGGCACCTGTATGACTATTATTTAGGGGTATTACTCTATCATATGTGGGTGAGAGGTTTTGAAAATGTAAATTTGTCAGCGCTGATTCTCATTCTACACTGCACTGCTGAGGAGATGTAAAGGATCTATGTGGACTACGTGGAAAATAATCTAACAGGAACATACTCTATTTTCTGTAAAAATACATCATGCCACAGTTCTCGATGTGCAATCAATGGTAATGAAACAGCTCACCTCACTCGTAGACCTTATCCATAATGGTTGAGATGGGAGCGTGGCTCCAGGTGCAATCCCGTAATGGTATAATATCCAACTTCACAGAAAGCGAGCCAGCTCCTGTCTAGAGTATTCACGAACAGCAGCCGGGGAATACTTAAAACATGTCCATAGACTTTATTCGTGCATTAAAAGGTTCCAAATCTTGGAAACAATCAGACTCACGGGAGATGCAGCAGCTAGTCCATAGCACACCTAGATCAACAGCGACGCGTTTCGGGTCACGTGATCCTTCATCCTGGCATACAAACAGGTGTGACTGCACGGTTTAAATGTGGTACAAACCGGATATGACATGAGAATTTATTCACAGTTACAAAGTGATAAACAAGTTAAAAACTCAGAAAATACTGCATAAAATATAACAAATTAGATGTGCTGAACATTAACAATAGATCAATAATAATATTGGATGTCCTGCCTGATATTCATGCCACGAGGGAAGCGTGTTTCCAAATGGAAAATCCACCACGCTTCCCTAGCTAGCAACTTCTTATGTGTGTCTCCACCGCGTGGGGAGCGTTCGATATGCTCAATACCCATGACTGTTAGGGAAGTGAGGTCCCCTTGGTGTACCTCGGCAAAATGTTTGGATACCGCTGACGTTCCAAAACATCCCAATCTCAATGCATCTGAGAGATGACGTCGTATGCGGGACTTTAGTGGCCCTGTAGTACAGCCGACATACTGAATGTGGCAGTCTTCACATGCTATCAGGTAAATTACCATTTTAGTAGTGCAAGTTCTCGATGTGGTGCAAAAAGTGCCCTGTGAACCCCGCCCTACTGAGAAAAACATAACACAGAGGGCCCAGGCCCCAGATGTTTTAGGACCCTAGCAACGCCCCTGCTGAAAAGAGAAACCTCAGAGGTTTAGGAGATTGATCTAAAGGTTGTGCCCAAACAGAGGTGTCCCTTGTATTAGTGTGACCAGTAATTAGGATAATGCACTGACTCTTCTCCCTGTACTTCTCAATGTCCAATGCCCCTTTGATTGACTTTAGGAGATGTAGATAAATAGAAGGTCTCTTCAATGAGCAAAAGCCCAGCTGTACAAAACCTAGCTCCCGCTTGGGACAAAGTTAGCAGAATGATGACTATGCTTAACAGAGGTAAACATCCTTCTTCCTGGATGTCAAGGAGGCTGCATGTACAGCCTGGGAGTCAGGCAGAGGAGTACAGACTGAGGGAGAGAGGTGGGAAATGGTGGCTTTCCATGTGTTTATTGGCCCCAGCCTGTGTAGAGTATGAACTCCTGGTCTAGGCAGCAATAGTTGTAGGCTCTCATAATTAGCACCCACTTCATAATATTTTTATTTTGACACTGAATAAGCTCTACATGGGCTTTTTTTCAGAGTTTTATTTTTAGTTGTTTGGAGGCAGAATAAACAGAAACAGCAACTCTTGCTTTTTATTACTTAGACACTGTTCACAATGAGGGTTGCATAACATGAAACTTTTAAACTATATGTAACTACAAGTGTATGTGCCTTTTTATTAAGATTTTTAAAATAAAGGGGGGGATTTTAACATATTTTATTTTTAATATTACATTAATACATATAATACATATAATAACTTTTTTTAAACTTGAACATGTGAGAATTGAATGTCTTCTATTATACACTGTAATACACTATTCACAAAAGTAAGGGATATTATGTTGTAATTTCAGGACGAACATAAAATTTCTTGAATTTTTTTTTAAATGAACTAAATGACACCATTTCTTAACTTTCGAATGCACATGCCCAACTGTTCATTGTTTCAGTACTTTTTGCACAACTTACTGATCTCTAACAAGGAGCTTAATGGCAAAATTTACAACAGGTGTTTGATCCCTGAATCACCCAATCCATTTAGGCAGGGTTCACATGGCTCATTCACGGCGTAATTGTGGGACGTATTTCGCCCGCAATTACGCCATGTGTTCCAGAGCGGAGACGAGAGGCTGGAAGCCCGCCGGCCCCATAGACATTCATTACTCGCGGCGCGTATACGCTGTGAATAACTGACATGTCACTTCTCTCCCCGCTCACCGTATTGTGCGAGCAGGGAGAGGAGACGTAATCCATAGTTCTCTATGAGAACTGTGGATTACTGTAATGACTGGGACGTATTTCGCCCATATTTGAGCGCAGTATGGGGCAAAATTACAGGCTGAAATACGTCCCAGTCATTGCCGTGTGAACATAGCCTTAGGGTGCTTTCACACGCAGATGCGTTTTTCGGATGCATTTTTCATTTGCGTTTTTTGTACCGAAAGCAATTACCTTAGGGATGCTTTCACACAGCGCAGTTTTGGTGCAGTATTAACTACGCTCCAATTACACTGTCTTTATTACCAGCAAGCTTCTTTCAGTTGTCTAAATTGTTCAGAAAGGTGTTTCAAGTAAGTAATCAATTACTGTGCTTGAAGTCTTATGCATTCCAAACACACTTATGGATTCTTCACCTTCGAAACAATTTAGGTAAGTGAAAAAAGCTTACTAGTAATAATGCAGTTTAATTGGAGCATAGTTAAAACTGTACCAAAACTGCACAGAGCGTTTTTGGTGTGTTTTTTTATGTGTTTTTTTATGTGTTTTTTTGTGCAGAAATGTATAGCATTAATAGCTGTGCCTTTCTGCCCAAAAAACGCATACAAAAAACGCACCAAAAACGCTCCGTATGAAAGCACCCTTAGAGGATCAATTTGAATTGGAATTGAAACAGTCCTCCTCATCATGGCTACATCACACACTGATGACCACTTCATTGTAGACAATGCCCTGTGAAACCAGATGATGAATACCACACAACTCCAGGCACGCTTAAAGGTGGTGAACGGCAACTAAGTGTCCAGCAGACCATTCGTAACTGTTTACATCAGCGTGGCCTGTATGCTAGACGACCGGCAAGTGTACCTGACCTGGGTGATGCATAGTGTTCTCCTTGACGTCTCCAGCATCGGTGATGGCCATTATTTCTGCTCATATGAGTCAACTTTCATTACTGAACAGCACTGAGGACCACTTGTCTCTCATCCAGCATAGTTGCTCCCTGGCCCATGTAAGACAATGATTCCTGTGTCTGGTGGTGTTGTAATGTTGTATAGCACACAGATTATGTTGATGTAAATGGTTACAAATGGTCTGATGTGACACTTGGTTGCTTCTCACCTCCCTTAAATGTACTTGTTGTGTGGCATTCATCATCTGGTTCTGCAGGACATTGTTTACAATGAAGCTTTCATCAGTGCATGATATATCCAAAGAACGTCCACTACTTTGCCTGTCTGTAACTCTTCCAGTGTCTCTGTATCTCTGCCGCAACCTGCTGATAACACTCTTTTCCGTCTTAGAGTATGCTGCTTGAAGCCTACTATTGTTAGGTGTTGTCTTGGTCTCATGAGGTCAAAATATGAACAGCATTATGAGGAGGACTGTTTAAATCCTAATTCAAATTGATCCCATAAATGTATTCGATGATTCAGGTATCAAACACCTGCCATGAATTTTGCCATTAAGCTCCTTGTAAGAGATCAGCAAGTATTGCAAAAAGTACCATAATATTGATCAGTTTGGCATGTGTATTCTAAAGTTAAAACATGGTCTTAGTTTAATGAAAAAAATTTCAAGAAATGTTATGTTCATCCTGAAATTTCAACCAAAAGCCAAATATCTCTAAAGTTTGTCTGCAATGTCTTTTAACAAATTCTTACAGACATCTCTTTAAGCCCTGAATAACACATCAAGGACCATTCTTAGGTCCCAAAGTGTCACAGCATTCCATTAGCACAACAAGATAACAGTACAGGAGGGCCAGTGGAATAACAGAATTCCCTCTACCACTGTCAAGTCTAATAAATTAAATGGCCATGGTTTAAAGGGGTGTTTCATAGTTTCACAGTTTGTAAGGCCGAAAAAAGACGAGGCGTCCATCCAGTTCAGCCTGCTATGCTAAGTTGTTGATCCAGAGGAAGGCAAAAACCCCCAATGAGGTAGAAGCCAATTGTCCTCATTTTAGGGAAAAATTCCTTCCCGACTCCAATCTGGCAATCAGAAAAATCCCTGGATCAATGACCCCTCTCCTGAATCCTAGACACTATAACTTGTTATATGATTACGCTCCAGAAATGCATCTAAACCATTTTTGAACTCCGTTATTGAATTCACCACGACAAGTCCCTCTGGCAGAGAGTTCCACAGTCTCACTGCTCTTACAGTAAAGAATCCCTTTCTATGTTTATGTAGAAACTTTTGTTCCTCAAGACGTAGAGGATGCCCCCTTGTTCTAGATACAGCCCTGGGTATAAATAAATCTTGGGAGAGATCTCTATATTGACCTTTGATGTATTTAAACATATTTATTATGGCCCCCCGAAGCCGTCTTTTCTGTAAACTAAATAACCCCAATCTTGCTAATCTTTCTGGGTGCTGTAGTCCACCCAGTCCTTTTATTATTTTTGTTGCCCGCCTTTGTATCTGTTCAAGCTCTACAATGTCTTTCCTGTGCACTGGTGCCCAAAACTGTACACAATATTCCATGTGTGGTCTAACCAGTGACTTGTATAATGGGAGAATAATGTTCTGAGCCCCAATATTGTTCATTGGGTATGAGTAAAAGTAGAAGCTCAAACTTACCTCCCGGATGCTCCCGTTCACATCCAGTTGCCTCGGGCGTTCAATCAGAAAGTAAATAGTGAATGTTCATCGTTCATGTAACAGGTGCAGCCAATCACAGGCCATAACGTCACATGCACATGACCTCTATGGCCTGTAATTGGCTGGAGGCGTCATGTGGATGAAGTCCTTTCAGTGCTTCAACAAGGATGAATGTACCAGGTGTAAATAGGAGCATCCGTTAGGTAAGTATGAGGCTTAGCTTCTGTTTTTGCTCATGCTCCGATGGACAAACGAGCACAGTTAGGGCCTGGAACACCCCTGTAACTTATATATACAGCTCTATTACAGCACTGAGCAGAAAACAATTCAGTATTGGAATGTCTCTCATTTGCATGTGTTATTAAAATGTTTAATTACAAATAATACTTTTTATATTTTAAAATACATTTACATACAAGCTGCCGCAACCACATGATGATATTCGCACGAAATGGATTGCGGTTAGGGGCCGTCTACACGACACAGACTGGTATTTGGTCTGTTTTTGACATGAAGGGGGACAGCTGTTCTCCGCAGTTTGCGGATTCAAGCCCTCCCCCTACGCACCGACATGTTCATGCTCCATCCGAAAACCGAGCGGAAGAGTGAACATGTTCTATTTATTTTTTAGACCGCCGGCGGTCTAAAAAACCGTCAGGCAGAAAATCCGTGCAGTGGGGACTGCTGCACAGATTTTCCATTAATGTCCATGTAAAAGTTTAACAGCTGGTTTACAGACGGCTTTCAAAACCAAAAACAGTCTGTAAATCCGGTTGAAAACCTTTGCTGTGGGGACATGCCCTTTCAGGAATTTCTGTGTTGCAACCTGACCACATCTTCATTTGTTACCTATGATGCAGACAGGTGAAATCTACAGAAAAAAAATTATATGTATGTAAAAATATATTTATTTCCAGTTTTAGAGAACCTATAATAGCAACAATAAATCTCTCCAAGGAAGATTTAACTTGCTTTAATGAAAAAGTAAGGCATATAGAAAAAAAAGCTCATACTGTTTTGTCGTTCCTAGCATTACTATTAACAACAAAGTCTACAAATCATATTAAATCTTTCTTGTTGACTTTGCACATCTCTATTTTGCTGAGCAGGTTTGTGTAATCCATAGTCAATTAACTAGGCTTTGTAAGAATATGTGCATCAGTAATCACTTAATGGAAAGTGGGGGTCACGTGGGGCATGAAAAAATTTTTTTTTGGCAAAAGCCCCCTACCGAAATGAAAATAGCTTATTCAGCTAAACAAGGGAACAAAGCAGAATATTACATTTCAAGAGACAACAGTTTATTCTCATAATATCAGCCAGCTGTCCCAAGATATTGACCATATGAGTATAGGGAAGGGTAACACTAAAATAATAGGAAATATTTCACATTCTCAATTATCTTGCACGTGTAATAAATAATTTAATAAAAGGGGTATATCTTCTACTTTTATATATGTCTTTATTCTTTCTAAATCAATATGACAGTGCACTTGGTATAACAAATCACAAAATTGAAAAAAGAGAAAGAAATATAAATCTTTAGATAACCCTTTAAGATATATTATAGTTTTAAGAGTCCCTTCATGTAGACATATGATTGCTCGAAGAGCTAAGTTACCATCAGAAATGGACTCTCTTTTAAACGTCTGCTTCTGAGGTGGGGGGCTAGTATTTTTTGGGGTGGGGGAAAGGGAACCAGTACCCATGAATAGTTTTTTGAGCGATTTACGTTGGCCATCGACATCAGTCGATGGTCGATAGTCGACCACCATCGAAAAGATAGCGAAAGTGAGTGGTTCGATTATGAGCGATGACCAAAAAGTCTATGGGAGAGCAACAAACCTTCATTCTTACAAAAAACAGGGCGGGAGAAGGGGAATTAACACCCACAACAGTCAAAGGTACGTCTACTCTAGGCAACAACTTGGTTTAAAAGCCACAGAAAAAAAATCACAAACCATTCCTATCCCTTCTTGTACCACAGAAGACCCTTAAACCCTCATCACCCACAAATTAAAAAGGCCAAAGTACTAAATTTTACTTGAACGGGACATTGAATATCCCTGTCCTGGAAGCCATGGCCCAAACCTGCATGACCCCAATTTAAAAGTCCGGGAAAAAGGAGTCTTTCAACCCATTTTAGTTTCCTGGACATTGACTATACTGTCCTGGGCCACGTGAGCCCCAAACCTCATGACCCCCAGATTAAAAAGTGCGGAAAAGGAGTCTTTAACCCCCATTTTAGTTTCCTGGCATTGATTTATTTTTTCCGGGCCACGCATGAGCCCCCAAACCTGCATGACCCAGATTAAAAATGCGGAAAAAGGGTTTTTCAACCCCATTTATTTTAAGGACATTGCTATACCTGTCCTGGGCCCACAGCATGAGCCCCAAACCTGCATGACCCCAGATTAAAAAAGTCCCGGGGAAAAAAAGGAGTCTTTCAACCCCCATTTTATTTCACGGACATTGACTACACCTGTCCGGGGCCACAGCATGGCCCCAAACCTGCAGACCCAGTTTAAAAAGGGCGGAAAAAGGAGTCTTTAACCATCATTTTAGTTGAACGGGACATTTATCCCTGCCCTGGCCCGCAGTTGCCTTAAAACTGTCTGACCCCCCAAATTAAAAAGTCCGGGAAAAGGAGTCTTTGAACCACCATTTTTTTTGAACTGGCTTTAAACTATATCGTCTGTACCGCAGAAGACCATTAAACCTTTTCTGACCCACAGATTAAAATGCTGAAATAGGAGTCTTTCAACCACCTTTTTTAGTTTCACGGACATATACTGTCCCTGTCCTGGGTAGCGTTTTTCCCCCTCCTTGAGTGGGGCCCATTGAGTTCACTTGGAAATATGGTGGTTAACGCCCCTGTTCCCCCAGGTGCCCTTTTTCTTGGGATTTTTTTTCTTTTTTTACTAAGTGTTGGGGGAATGGTCTCTGTACTTTGTTTTTCTGTCCTTCTCCCTCTCCATGTCCCCTGAATAACCTAATCTGTCAAGTTTTCCCCGTACCTCCCCCTTTAACTTTTAGAGGAATTTTTTACCAGCTATTTTGTACATGCAAATTTTTTAGTATTTAATTCTAGAAAACACTTTTTAAAATAGGATGGAATCCACGTCTTTGTTTCTCTTTTTTTTAAATTTTATTAAATGGGGTTTTCCAAGACAGGGTTTTATAGCTTGTTAAAGATCTGCAAAAAAAGTCTTTTGCAATTGTGTTGTAGGAAGGCACAAGGGCCTGTGATAGATGGGAGAATGTGCCACCAAAATTTTCCCGGATTTTGGTGGAGTGAAGGTCGATAAATTTTTTGTCCCGCGGCTTAGGCCATGATGCGTTTAAAGTTAGTTTTGGCTGAACAGAAGCAAGTTGGGTCGGCCCTTCACTGGGGCAGTCAAAGAGTGGGGTGGGGGTGAACCCGTCCCCCCCTGGGATCCAGGCCGGAGTTTAGGTGGCCTTTAAGCCTGGAGATCAGGGGAGCTATGTTTGTTCAGTTCCCCTTTTAGTTACCCGAAGTCCCCCCTTGGAGGTGAGGGAAGCTCTAAGGTCCTTTCAAAGGGGCTGTGCTTTACACCCCCCAGAAGGGTGAGACCCGTGGGGCCAACAGACTGTGCCTGAGATAGGTGCCAGGCGGTTGCGCCTATAGACGTGGTGAGCACTGGGTGTTGGGTGAAAATAAGCCTTTTTTTTTTTTTTGTTTGCTGCTTGGTTTTTTAGAAACAGATGCCAAGGGAATAAACGCACCCGTTGTTTGCACAAAATAGACTGGGTCCCGCTTGGTAACCTGCCCTTGGGGGCTAATCCCCCCACAGTGTCCCTTAACAGTTTTCCTACCTATTCCTGTTTTTGACAATTATCACCCTTGGCCACTTTTGCAATTTGAAAAAAAGGGGAAAAAAATTTTTTTTCCAGTTTGAAACAAAACCCCAAAAAAAAAAATTTTTTAAAAAAAGAAAAACCCGTTTGTTTTTTTTTAGCTTGATATTTCAAAGCAAAATGCCCCCAAAAAAATTCAAAACATGACCCTTAGCCACTTGGACAATTGTGGAAGAACAAATGTCTGTTGAAACAACATTTTTTTTTAATAGGACCTGAGATAGTGCATTTCAAAACAAAATGCACCCAAAAAATTCAAAGCATGACCTTGAGCCACTTTGGACAATTGTGAAGAACAAATGTCTGTTAGAAACAACATTTTTTTATAAAAGGACCTGTTTATTGCTGCATTTTAAAGCAGCATGACCCAAAAAAATTATAAAAAAAAACGTTCGCCACTGTTAAAAAATTGGGGGGGGAGAAATGCCATTGAAGCCCCTTTCTGTTCCAAAGGACCATGATTATTGCTGTTTACAGCTACATGACCCCCAAAAAAAATTTTAAATAGTTCCAGCCACTATTAAAAATTTGAGGGATAAAGCCCAAAAGCCCACATTTCTGTTCCAAAGGACCAAAATTTAGCTGTATTTACAGCAAAATTGGACTAATCCCTACGTGTCCATTTAAAAGGTCCACCATTCCTTTTCAACAGCACCTCACCTTGAGACTTTTGACAATTTTGAAGAAAAAAAAGTCAGTTAAAACAACATTTTTTTTAATAGGCCTGTATATTGCTGCATTTCAAAGCAAAATCCCCCAAAAAAAAAAGCAGACCCTTGAGCCACTTTGGACAATTGTGAAAACAAATTCAGTTAGAAACAAAATTTTTTTTATAAAGGGCTGTAGTATAGCTCATTTCAAAGCAAAAGCCCCCAAAATTCAAAGCATGACCCTTTACCCTTTGGCAATTTTGAAGAACAAATGTGGTTTTGAAAAACATTTTTTTATAAAGGGACTTTAGTATAGCTGCATTTTAAACAAAAAACCCCCCAAAATTCAAAAACATGCCCTTTAGCCACTTTGGGACAATTGTGAAGAAAAAATGTCTGTTAGAAAAAACCCTTTTTTTAAAATGGGGCCTGTAGTTAAGCTGCATTTCAAAGCAGCAACCCAAAAAATTATAAAAAAGACTTTTCCCGCCCCTGTTTAAAATTTGAGGGAGAAAAAGCCACTTAGAGCCCCATTTCTGTTCCAAAAAGGGCCTGATTATTTCTGTATTCACAGCCATGACCCCAAAAAAATTATAAATATGCTTCTCAGCCCCTATTAAAAAATTGTGAGGGAAAATGCCACTTAAAACCACATTTCTGTTCCAAGGGTCATAATTATAGCTGTATCTCACAGCAACATGACCTCAAAACCATTGACAATGCGACAACTTCTAAAGATAAAGTGAGTAAATGGAATACGGTGTTGTCATGAAACCTTGCTGTCTTTTACAGTCTCCTCACAGCAAAACCAGCAAAATGAACTGTTGGGAAAAGAGAATAAAAATTGCAGTAAAAAATTATCATTTTAAAAAAATTTTTTCAAGAGGACCATTTCTGTTTGAAGAGGAATGTGAAGTAGACCGGCAACTAATCGGTGACCTCGGCAATTGGGGCCACAACATCATCAGAGATCCATGCCTGATTCATCTTGATGAAAGTCAAACGATCCACATTATCTGTGGAAAGCCGGATGCGTTTGTCTGTAATGACTCCTCCAGCTGTGCTGAAGGTCCGCTCAGATATGACGCTGGCTGCTGGGCAGGACAACACCTCTATGGCGTGGCGAGCCAGCTCGGGCCATTCGTCCATTTTGGATACCCAGAAGTCTATTGGGTCCGGAACACATACAAAAACATCGGTGTTGAGACACAGATAGTCGTGCACCATGATCTTAAGCTGGTCTCTGTGTGTTGAATGTGTGCCCTGCATTGCATGCGTTGGTGAGGTGGTAAACAAAGATTGCCAGAGGTCACCCATTAGGCTTCTGCCACCTTGCCTGCTGCTGCTGCCGCTACGGCTACTTGGCACTCTACTGCTGTCACGTCGCTGATGTTGTTCCACTGTGACATTTGGGGAACGTGAAGCAGACGCAACAGATGTCTCCAGTTGATCAATCAGCAAGGTCTCCATTTCCTGCATTTTACTCTCTATTTGGGTGGGTGGAAGGAAAGTGCCGAGTTTTGTTTTGTACCGGGGATCCAGGAGGGTGGCCACCCAGTAACTGTTGTTCATTTTGATGGCCTTAATGCGAGGATCATGTTGGAGGAAATGGAGCATCCAAGCACTCATGTGAGAGATGGAGCCTTGATTTCCCAAGCCTCTGGGTCGAGGGGCACTAGCAAACTGATCTTCCTCATCTTCCTCCTCCGCCTCAAATTCGCGCCAACCTCTTTCCAAGGCAGGGACGTCGGTAACGTCGGTGTCTAGGAATACCTCCTCCTCCTCCTCCTCCTCCTCCTCCGCTGCCTCCGGCACAGCTTCAACACAGCCCTGACTTGCCTGAGATTATGCACCCTGAGAGCTGATGCGCCACCTTGCACTAGCTCTGGACCCCGAACCACTGCCTAATGAAGACCGATGAAATTGTGAAACTGTCGGGCCTTGTGGATTTGACGGAGAGAAAGGCTCCGTGTCCGCATCTGTGTCTGTCTCCTCCTCCGTCGCTGGCGGGACCTGATGTTTCAGAGTGTCCAACGATCGTTCCAGAACTAAGATCACCACAATGCTCATGCTGACAAGGGCATTGTCCGCACTGACCATTTTGGTGGCTTCTTCAAAACTGGCAAGGATGGTGCAGAGCTCTTTCACCTGCCTACACTCTCGGTGGCTCAACACCCCGAGGTCCGCACCGCTGCTTGTCAGGCCATGTGTCACTTCGTACTGCGTAATGGCATTGCGCTGCTGCCACAATCGCTGGAGCATGTGGAGGGTGGAATTCCAGCGTGTTGCCACGTCAACAATGAGACGGTTGACGGGGAGGCCGAGCTGATGCTGCAACGCAGCCAGGCGGGACGAAGCAGGGTGTGAACGGCGGAAGTGCGAACTTAGACTTCGAGCCTTCCTCAGCAGGCAGTCCAGACCCGGGTAGCTCTTTAGAAATTTCTGGACGACAAGGTTCATGACATGTGCTCCAGCCTACCGATCTTAAGGGCGGCCAGCAGATTTCGCCCATTATCGCACACCACCTTGCCTGGCACAAGGTTCTTGGCACCCAGCCAGCGCTCGGTCTCGTTGCGGAGAGCCGTCCACAACTCTTGACCTGTGTGTGGACGGTCTCCAAGACAGATTAATTTCAACACGGCCTGGTTTCTCTGGGCACGTGATGCCACCAGAGGACCTTGGGGAAAGAACCCTGCACCATCCCTGCGGTTTTGAAGAGCGTGCGCCGAGCCTGAGAGCCACCGTCACCCCCAGAGACATCCACCCAGCTCACCCAGTGAGCTGTCACAGAGATATAGCGGCCTTGGCCGTGCTTACTAGTCCATGTGTCGGTGGTCAGATGGACTTTTCCGGCTACAGATGCAGACAACGCGCTTGAAATTTTAGATGACACGTGGCTGGCCAGGGCAGGGACGGCTTTTCTGGCAAAGAAATGCCTGCTCGGCATCTGGTATTGGGGGCAGGCAAGGGCCATGACGTGGCGGAACCCATCTGTGTCCACCAGACGGAAAGGCAACATTTCCAAAGCCAAAAGCCTGTCAATGCCGACATTCAGGCTTTGGCTTTGGGATGGTTTGGGTTAAAGTGTTTCTTCTGCTCCCAAACCTGGAAGACAGAAGGCTGGCTGCCAGACTGGCCGCTTTACGGCGTGCAGGTCGTCAAACTGGCGGAAGGAGAAGGGGTTTGGATGGTTCTCTGGTGGTGCTGGTGGTACTCGGGCGACGGTGGAGGCTGAAGCGGAGGCTGATCCCTGATCATGACTCTGAGAGACATGGGCAGCTGAGGAACGCTTGGTGGTGGCGGAGGAGGAGGAGGTGGAGACAGAGGGTGTGACAATGGTTGGAGGCCCAGCGTCGGTCTGGCCTTTTTTGGCCAAGTGTTGCCTCCATTTCAACTCATGCATTCGCTGCATGTGACTAGACATGTTGGTGGTGGTTAACCACCTAAGGTTCTTGCCTCTACTTATGCGTTTACGGCAAAGGCGGCATATGACATCGCTGGGTGAATCAGAGGCTTGGTCAAAGAAGTCCCTTGCTTGAGAGGTCCTGGACCTTTTTTTCTGCGATAAGCGAGGAGCGTTTTTTGCGCTGACCGTGGCTGGCGGAATCATATCAGCGGACTTCTGCGACCGCCCTCTCCCTTTTTGAGGCGGAACCCGTGTTGCAGATTGCAGCTATCTGGAGTAGAAGCAAAGGCATACAGACCGTTGTGGAAGTAAATCCATTTAAGATGTTTACTGGAGATACACGGCTACCATTACATGCTGTACATGTGAATCACAAAACATGGAGGATACAAGAGAGATGCGTAACAGTTACAGTAACAAGAACTAGCATAGCAATGCATAAGCAAAGAAACACTTAACACATAACTCAGCGCCACCTGCTGTCTGTATGACTTAAGTTCTTTTAACATAAGCTGTAGCTGTTGTATATTCTTCAACACCCGTTCTCAACAGCTAAGGCTTAGTCCATCAGGCTGAGCTTCTTCATGAGCCTAGAATGCCTTTCTGTACTCAGAGGCTTCGTGAACATATCTGCGAGCATTTCCTCAGTTGGGCAGTACTGTAATTCCAGAACTTCTTGTTCTTGAAGATCCCGCAGAAAATGAAACTTAACATCGATATGCTTGGTTCTTGGGTTGACTCTTTCCATCTGTGCGAGTGCAAGACATCCTTGGTTGTCTTCAAAGACCTTCGTTGGTTCCAACTGTTGTTGACCCAAGTCGACCAATAGTTGCCGTAGCCAGATGACCTCTTGACTTGCATGCGCTGCTGCAACATACTCTGCCTCTGTTGATGAGAGTTACACACAGCTGTTTTCTGCTAGCCCAGCTTACAGCGCCACCTGAAACAAGAAACAGATAACCACTGGTGGATTTTCTGTCGCCCGGGTCTCCGGCCCAATCAGCGTCAACGTACCCTATTAGGTCACACTTGTTACTTGTTGGTAACTTCAGTTTAGAGTGCAGAGTTCCCTTTAAATAGCGTATGACTCTCTTTACACCTATTCAATCCTGCTGATTTGGCGTCGAGGTTTTTCTGCATAAAATTCCGACGGCTGCTGCAATATCTGGTCTTGTAGCAGTGGCAATTACAGCAATTTCCTATGGCCCTTCTGTATTGGTTATCGCTTGGTAGCAATTTGTCTTGATTGTTCATTTCTTTCAATAGTTGGTTTCCATCGGAGATTTTGCTGTTTTTGACTCTTCCAATCCAAACGTCTCGATTATTTCTGTATTTTGTGCTGCTGATTTAGAAGAAAAACTTCCATTTTCCTCCCTCTCGATTGAATGCCGAGGTAGTTACGTATGTTTCCGAGATCTTTGGTCTCAAAATTCAGATTCAAGGTTTGTAGTATTCCTTGTTCATCCCTTCTCGCTCAAAACAGACTAAAAGATCATCAACATAAAATAAGCACAAAAAGCCATCTGTCTGTCAGTCTCTTCATGTACAGGCAGGGTTCTGCCTTACTCCGCTGAAAGTCCTCATTGGTAAGGACCTCATTTAATTTCATATTCCATGCTCTGGCGGCCTGCTTTAGACCATATATATTTTTCTGAAGTTTGCATACTAGGTCTGGTCTTTGTCCGTCTTTGAACCCTGGTGGTTGTTCCATGTAAATGTCTTCTGTTAATTCACCATGCAAGAAAGCAGTTTTTACATCAAAATGTTTCACCTGCATTTTATTGATAGCTGCTACGGAGAGTAAAGTTCTGATAGTGGCGTGTTTAACCACTGGAGCGAATGTCTCATCGTAGTCTTCTCCGTATTTTTGTGAGTATCCCTTGGCAACTAGTCTTGCTTTATATCTTTCAATGGTGCCTTCAGAATTGTATTTAACTTTAAAAGTCCATTTACAGCCAATAGCTTTCCTTCCTGTCGGCAGTTCTGTTAGCACCCACGTTTTAGTGTCACGCAGAGATTTTATTTCTTCCTCTGCTGCTTTTATCCATTTATTGGTTTCCCTGTCCGGGAGTTGAGACATTTCTTCACAGGATGTGGGTTCATGGACGCTAACTGCACTCACCTTGTATGAGAGACGCGCTGGTGCTTTACCCTTGTTTTCTCTAGCTGAACGCCTTGGTTCTGTATTTGGGGTGGGTTGTGTCATCTCACTCATGGTATCGAGTTCGTATTGACTTCAATTTCTTGTTCGGAGGATGCAGTGGTCGTTTGATCACTGCATTTTTCCTTCTGTTTTTGATTTTAGTGTAGTCATCACACCATCCTTTAATTCTTCAATAAAAGTGACACTGTTGCTAATAGTAACTCTTTCTGTTTTAGTGTCCAGGATTGTGTATCCCTTGCAGTTATCACTGTATCCAACTAGAACTCCCTCCACTGCTCTGTTTTAGAGTTTTGTGCGTTTCTCTTCTGGGATATACATGAATACTTTACAACCAAACAAAATTATGTGTTTTACCTTTGGATACTCACCATGCCATAGTTCGTATGGGGTTTTCTCCACTGTTCTAGAGAAAAGTCTGTTTTGCAAGTAAGTAGCTGTCATTGAAGCTTCACCCCAGTATTTATCATGTAGTCCAGAATCCGTTAGCATACATCTGATCATTTCGGTCAGGGTTCTGTTCTTCCTTTCAGCTACCCCTTTTGCTCTGGTGTGTAGGGTACCGTCTTTTGATGCTCTATCCCCTGTTGATTCAGATAGGGTCTCAATTTTGTCTCCAGTAAATTCACCTCCATTATCACTTCGCAGTATCAGAGGTTTCCTTTGAAACTTGTTGCCTGTCTTTGTTATGTAGTCCTGTAGCTTATCCAAAACTTCACCTTTGTTTTTTCATTAGGTAAATAACTGTGTACCTTGAATAGTCATCTATGAAGGTCACTATATACCTGTTTCCTGCTGGAGTGCTTAATCTCATGGGACCACACACATCACTGTGTATAATCTCAAGTGGTCTTGCGGCTCTGTTCTCACTTGCTTTGGGAAGTGTTGCCCTTGTGGCTTTTGGATTTTATGCAACATTCACACCTAATGGTGTTTTAGCAACTGGACAACACAAGATCCTTTGTCGGGTTCCTTTTCTGTAGTTCCTGTATGCTGTCAGGATGTCTGTGGCCTAATCTTCTGTGCCACATGTGTATACAGTCATTGTGTCCATGTGTGCATTGTTTTACCTGTTCCTTCACCGTACTGAGGTTATACAAGTGCTCATTTATCTTGGCATTAGCTATTACCTTCTTTCCATGTAGGATAGCACACTCGTCATCTTGGAATTTGACAGTAATTTAGCTGTCAAGCGTTTCACTGATAACAGTCCACCTTCCAGGCTGGGAACATAAAGTACATCCTGCATTGGTATGGCTAAACTGCCTCCATTTTTACTTGGGCACAGTAAGATTCCATGACCAGTTCCTTCTGGATTAATATTGCTTCCATCTGCAAGATAGAATCATTTCTCTTTTAGTTGTGTCTAGCCCTTTGAAGAAGTTCCTATTGCTTGTCATGTGACTTGTTGCACCTGAATCAATGCACCAGCTTTCCAACTTTTGATCATTTGTCGCTTTGAATGTACCATTCCAGTTACTTACATGTGGTTGGGATATAGTGGCTTTGACCTTTTGTTTAGTCCCTTTTGGAATTTGTTTTTGCTGTTCTGCTTCCATATTGTGCAGTCCTCTTTTAAATGTCCCTGCTTGTGGCATCTGAAACACGCCCTGGTTTTCCTTTTTCTGAAAATGTGTGTCTGTAGCTTTAAGAGCTGTTCCAGCATCGGTGTCTGTGGATTCATACACAAGTTCCTTTCTCTTTGGAATTCATTATTAGCCGAGTCTTTACAAATTCTAGGGTCAGGTCTGCCTCAGGTCTGGTTTCCAGAGCATTGATCAGTGCACAGTATGAGTCAGGTAAACTACATAACAATATGGCTGCTACATGACTGTCTTTTATGTCTTCATCCACTGTCCTCAGATGTGTAACCACTTCCAGCATTGCATTTATATGTTCTTGCATGTCTTTTTCTTTACCAAGTCTCATTATGTATAGTTTTCTGAGCAGAAATAACTTGCTATTTAAACTGGATCTTTCATGCAATTTTTGTAATGCATCCCACATTCCCTTTGCTGTATTCTCATGTCTTATGTGAATTAGCTGGTCATCCTCCACTAACAGACTTATGATGGCCTTGGCCTGTCTGTTCTTCTTGTCCCATTCCTGGTAATTGATCTGTGGTCTCTCTGTGGTAATGACCTCCCACAAGTCGTCCCTGGATAACAACATTTCCACTTTAAACTTCCATAGCTGATAATTCTCATTGTTCAGCTTGGACACTGTCAGTCTGAGCTCTGAGCTGCTGGCCATTCTGCTGATCCCCTCCTTTGTATGTTAGGCCCCCTTTCTTACTTGTATTCAGGAGATGAGGATCTTTCACCAGGATCTGCTGCTGTCTTGTCTGTTTCTGGGCACTTTGCTTTGTGTTCTGCGTCCCGGGCCCATAACCTGTTGCAGATTGCAGCTATCTGGAGTAGAAGCAAAGGCATACAGACCGTTGTGGAAGTAAATCCATTTAAGATGTTTACTGGAGATACACGGCTACCATTACATGCTGTACATGTGAATCACAAAACATGGAGGATACAAGAGAGATGCGTAAACAGTTACAGTAACAAGAACTAGCATAGCAATGCATAAGCAAAGAAACACTTAATACATAACTCAGCGCCACCTACTGTCTGTATGACTTAAGTTCTTTTAACATAAGCTGTAGCTGTTGTATATTCTTCAACAACCCGTACTGACACTACCCCATCGTCTTCCTCCTCGTTCAGTGATGAAGCGCTCGCAAGCAAATTCTGCTGAAAAGACCACGTTGGATCCGCAATGTCGTCATCATCATCATCAACACAGGTGACTTCGTCGTCCTGACATTCTGCATCCAGGAGCTGCGGGCTACAAGCAAGAGGGACTGCAAGGCGTTGCCGATCGCCCGGGATTTTTGCCGATTGACTGGCTTCCTTCTCCTCCTCTGATGGCATCAGTAACTGGGCGTCAGAGCAGAGAAAATCATCCTCTTTGGCCACTTGATCTTTTAACATGCCTTCTGACCCCAACCGCATTTTGTCAACAAAGAGGTCTTCAGAAAATGGATTATCCACAGTGGTGGGTACACGAGTTGACATTTGGGCTGCTTCATGTTGGACAGATGCTGGTGATGCTGATGACGACATTTGTGGCCGTGACGAGGAGGTAAGACTGCTGGATGCAGGTTGCATTAACCACTGAAGGACAGATTGGCGAAGCTGTTCGTTACTGAGATTCACAGGGCCCTGACCCAGCGATGACAGGCCTGATGGTCCTGCAACTGACGATCCGCTGGCATGCGTGTTGTCGCCAGCACTGGAAGGAGCATCTTCTCTCGTACCTCTACCTCCATGTCCTACCCCCCTCTTTGCTCGCTTACCACTTGAATTTCGCTCCATGTTCAGAAATATAAAAATTTGGGAAGGTATGGAAGAGTTTTGGAAAGTCTCTTATTAAAAGACGGCAAATCACAGCTATTCTTAAATCCCTCTAATCAAAACAAAATTGCTGGATTCAATATAACTGCAAAGTGATCTATCAACAAAGCTGGCCTGCGCCAAAGTGAAAAAACACGTATCTGAAATGTATTCGGATAATGCAAGGTATTTTTGGCACCTATCAATTCACCTGTGGTGACTACAAAATTGCTGTATTCAAATTTAACTGCAAAGTAGATCAACAAAGCTGGTCTGCGCCAAAGTGAAAAAACCCGTATCTGAAATGTGTTCGGATAATACAAGGTATTTTTGGCACCTATCAATTCACCTGTGGTGACTATAAAATTGCTGTATTCAAATTTAACTGCAAAGTAGATCTATCAACAAAGCTGGCCTGCGCCAAAGTGAAAAAACACGTATCTGAAATGTATTCGGATAATAAAAGGTATTTTTGGCACCTATCAATTCACCTGTGGTGACTACAAAATTGCTGGATTCAAATTTAACTGCAAAGTAGATCTATCAACAAAGCTGGCCTGCGCCAAAGTGAAAAAAACACGTATCTGAAATGTATTCGGATAATACAAGGTATTTTTGGCACCTATCAATTCACCTGTGGTGACTATAAAATTGCTGTATTCAAATTTAACTGCAGAGTAGATCTATCAACAAAGCTGGCCTGCGCCAAAGTGAAAAAAAAACGTATCTGAAATGTTTTCGGATAATACAAGGTATTTTTGGCACCTATCAATTCACCTGTGGTGACTATAAAATTGCTGTATTCAAATTTAAGTGCAAGCTGCCTCAATGAACAAAGCTGTAGTGTGCCAAAGTCAAAAAACACGTATCTGTTATGTATTCGTATAATGCAAGATATTTTTGGCACCTTTCAATTCACCTGTGGTGACTATAAAATTGCTGTATTCAAATTTAAGTGCAAGCTGCCTCAATGAACAAAGCTGTAGTCCGCCAAAGTCAAAAAACACGTATCTGTTATGTATTCGTATAATACAAGATATTTTTGGCACCTTTCAATTCACCTGTGGTGACTATAAAATTGCTGTATTCAAATTTAAGTGCAAGCTGCCTCAATGAACAAAGCTGTAGTGCGCCAAAGTCAAAAAACACGTATCTGTTATGTATTCGTATAATACAAGATATTTTTGGCACCTTTCAATTCACCTGTGGTGACTAGTGTTGAGCGATTTTTATCGACAAAGTTGAAATCGGCAAGGTTTTTATGGTGATCGAAATTTCCAGATCATGCGATAATTAAGGTTAAAATCTGTGCATCATCTATTAAGATCGCGCCTTTTTCGGCGCTTCCTGTAATTTTGGCGGCCAGCAAATCAGATTACAGAATAGAGCAGGGTGAGATGTGTGTGCGACGTCATGACTGGGATGGGTATGGTTGCGATTGGCTGGAAAAATCACATGACCTCGTTTTACATAGAACAGCATTTCCTGTTTCAGCCTCAGTGTCTCTCAGCGTCTCATAGGGATAGGACCTGCGCTCTGCCTGTGGCCAAAAGCTCAGCGAAATTAGTCTATTTCTGCACAGAGAACTCTTACTATTAGCTGTGATCCTTCAATTTAGTTAGATTAGAGATTTGAAGATTTTATATAGTTAGCTAGAGAATTTTAAAACAGCATCTACCGCTGTAAATTCACGGCGGTGGGAGCAGGGGGGGGGGGGTTGCCCGCGGGCGAACACAGACAAGCTCTATCTATAAAGAACACTGGATAAAGTTCACCAAGACTTTGTGTAGACATTGTAGTGGAATATCTGTAACGAATGCAGGTAGTGGATCCGCTGGACCACCGCAAGCGATGGTGTAAGCCGCACCAGGTGGCGGAATCTAAGTAGAACCCGGTTTTCATCAGAGCCCGCCGCAAAGCGGGATGGACTTGCTGCGGCGGAGAACTACCAGGTCGCCCCACTGGCGTGACTTGCTTGCGGTGGCAGCCAAGGCAGTGCGTGGTACAAAATCGTAAGACGTAGGCGAAGTCGGGGACAGGCAAGAGGTCAGGGCAGGCGGCAACGGTTCGTGGTCAAGACATAGGAGCGAAACAGGTTCGGTACATGGAAGTCAGGCAACAAGGCAGAAGAAGCTTTCTCTGAAGGCAGTACAGCACTAAAGATCCGGCAAAGGTGACCCGGAAGGAAGGGAGTTAAATAGGGTCACCTGCCAGCCTTAACCAATAATGGGCGTACTGCCCCTTTAAATCCTCGAGGGCCAGCGCGCGCGCGCCTAAGGCGCAGGCATGCGCACACCGGCCGGCCAGGAGCACGGGAGGACGCGGCAGCGCGGAGCGGTCCGAGCCGGCGGGCCCCGCCCCGCGGGCCCCGCAGGGGACGCCGGGACCCGACGCGAGGCCGCACGAGTGGTCCCGCAGCCCGGACGAGGGGCTGCGGGACCACTCGTGACAATATCTTTATTATTAACAGTTTGCTATTGAAATATTTCCTGGATATTGGGCAGCCTGAACTTATATTGGATACACATCATTTCTAGTAACTGCAGGTCTCTTTGTTAGCTGCAAAACTCCACTTTTATTATCAGTATACATTTCAGATAGGTGTTCAATTTCAATTTTACCCTTTACACCTGTGATTGTTGATATATCCACCTTGCAGTTAAATTACAATCCAGCAATCTTGTAGTCAGCACAGGTTGTTTGTTGCCAAAAATACCGTGTATCGTACGAAAACATCACAATTACGTGTTTTTTGACTTTTGCGCACCCAGCATTGTTCATTGACGCAGCATCTACGTAAATCTTAAAACAGCAATTCTATATTCACCACAGGTGAATTGAAAGGTGCAAAAAATACCGTTTATTATATCAAAACATAACAGTTACGTGTCTTTTGACTTTTGTACACCCAGCATTGTTCATTAACGCAGCATCTACGTAAATCTTAAAACAGCAATTCTATATTCACCACAGGTGAATTGAATGGTGCAAAAAATCCTATTTATTATCCCAAAACAGAACAGTTACGTGTTTTTTGACTTTTGCGCACCCAGCATTGTTCATTGACGCAGCATCTAGTAAATCTTAAAAAATTT